>WUWR02000002.1:0-120670 GCA_009982885.2 Hyles vespertilio | reverse complement strand
AGAGCCAAATTTTTGTGGACAGCTTGGGTTCACTATTAGAAAGAAATCTTCAAAAGTCTCCATCGATCCCATGTGTGCTTAAAAAGTTATTCGGGGTCAAATGTCAAAATTTCAGATTTTTTGGATTTTTCTCGAAGATGGCAAGTTTTTTCAAAAAATAACCTCAGACCAAATTTGTAGATCCGAAAATTCTCGACAAAAAAGTTTCAGTCATTTTTTTTTCTAAGAGTCACCATTTCTGAGATATCGCGACTGCAAGAGTAACGTTATACATGATATGCACACATTTCCACGCCACCTGTGAGGTAGTGTACTCGACGCGTTTTTTTTTAACGTGGTTTCCCCAGTAGGCCTACTCCACGCGCTGTCAAGATGTAAATTTCAGGGAAAATTCTATTCTAAATGCATAATGAATATTGATATTGATATTGATTTTTATTGGGTATTGAGTTTAAGTGTAGTTCTGATTTATTTTCATATTTTAGTCTGATTCATACTCTTCAAAGTCTACTTCATATAGTCATGTCTTATATAATCAGCTGTTTCTTCATCAAAATCACATAAGCCTTTCTCTATTGTATTCATTCACATTTGAAAAGACTGATCTCGGCAATTTGTACACGCTAGAGAACATAGTAACCCTACTTTCTTGCAGCCACATTTGCCTTTGCAATCTTTTTTGAAATTACAAAAAATGGAATTAAGAAGTTTCCTGGAGCGGGTGGCAGTAAAGTTTGAATCGGTACCAAAGTATTATCTATTCTTTTCCAACCCCAGTCTTCCGGGTTCAATTGATTGCCTAGCCACGTCTGAACTTGATAATATACCCAATACAAATGTTGAATAGCAGATGCCGATGTTGGAGGAAGACATGACAGTTGTACTTGCTTCTTGTTTCGTGTATTTTTGACAAAGGTTGAATATCGGTTTATCAACGCAATTATTTTTTTTTGGAGCTCCATAAACAGCAAGAAGAAAGTGAATTCCTTTGGTAATTATTGTTTGAGGTAAAGAATCAGAGTCTGTAAATACTTTTGCGCAGTCTTTTTTGCAATTGCAAAAAGATTGCAGCGGCAAATGTGGCTGCAAGTAGGGTTACTATGTTCACTAGCGTGTACGAATTGCCGAGGTCAGTCTTGTTCAAATGTTGAATTGAATACAATAGAGCAGGGTTCCCAATCTTTTTCAATCGGCGGCGCACTTACCAGTTTAGTATTTTGTCACGACTCCCTTAGCTATGTACCTTAGCTATGTAGTTGATATTGACAGTCAAAATAAATAGGTACCTACAATAATAGTAGTTAGATAGATAGGTACAGAAAAATAAAAATACTCAATTTAAAGCTGACTTGAAATATATTTGTGACGAATTTTAATTGAAAGAGATAATTTAGAAAATCAATACTGAATCACAAAACATTCAGTCAAATCAATGTGAAGGGTCAAGGCGTGGGCGGGGAAAGTTATGGATGCGTGAGCATGAGTTCGAAACCGGTTACAAATGAACGAGCGTATGTAAGTAGTTACTTGGGAAATGAGCCCTCAAAATATTGTTAAAAATATTTATGGTTTCGGAAAATTATTAAAATGGGGGATCGGCTCACGGCGCCCCTTCTTACTTACTGCGGCGCACCGGGGTGCCGCGGCGCACACTTTGGGAACCCCTGCAATAGAGGAAGGCTTATGTGATTTGATGAAGAAACAGCTGATTCATCTTCATTTGAACAATTTTTGAACATCCAGGAAGAGGAAGAAGGAGAAATCGAAGAAGACATGACTATTGAAGTAGACTTTGAGGAGTATGAATCAGACTAAAATATGAAAATAAATCAGAACTACACTTAAACTCAATACCCAATAAAAATCAATATCAATATTCATTATGCATTTAGAATAGAATTTTCCCTGAAATTTACATCTTGACAGCGCGTGGAGTAGGCCTACTGGGGAAACCACGTTAAAAAAAAACGCGTCGAGTACACTACCTCACAGGTGGCGTGGAAATGTGTGCATATCATGTATAACGTTACTCTTGCAGTCGCGATATCTCAGAAATTGTGACGCTTAGAAAAAAATGACTGAAACTTTTTTGTCGAGAATTTTCGGATCTACAATTTGGTCTGAGGTTATTTTTCGAAAAAACTTGCCATCTTCGAGAAAAATCCAAAAAACTGAAATTTTGACATTTGACCCCGAATAACTTTTTTAGCACACATGGGATCGATGGGGACTTTTGAAGATTTCTTTCCGATGGTAAACCCAAGCTGTCCACAAAAATTTGGCTCTGTCGGAATTTTTATTATTTGACCACTATTTTTATGTCTAAAATGACCGGACTAATAGGGATAAGATAAGTATATTGAAAAGAGATAAAGAAAACTGTCCACAAAACGGAGGAAATAATTGATATGGATTTATGGCCTTAAAATAAATATTTTTGACAATTATTACTTTTTTGGCATGCTCCTTCGACTTTAAACAGGACGCAGTTGTGACAGGAAGTATACTGTATCAGCCCATACACGTCCCACTGCAGGGCGCGGGCCTCCTCTACAATCGAGAGTACGATTGAAAGTGGTTAGGCCATATAGTCCACCACGCTGGCTTAGTGCGGGTTGGCGGACTTACATACCATAGAAATTTTATAAATCGCTATGGTATGCAGGTGTCCTCACGATGTTTTCCTTCACCGTTTTAGTAGGTGGTGTTTGACTATTAATACACACATGACTCCGAAAAGTCAGAGGTGTGCTCTGGGATTCGAACCCGCGACCACCGTGAACATGTTGGCAGTCGCGTCTAGTCCGTTTAACCAACAGGCCACCACGCACTTCTACACAGGAAATATACAAAAAGGTGAAATTTGTATTTTTTTTAAACATGTCATGTACTGTTTTTTTTACAAATACGTGACATAGTTTTATAACATAACTAATCTATAGTAATATTATGAATAGGGAAGATTTAATTTCCCATCAGAAACTCTACATTACCCTTGATGAACATAGGCGATAAAATATTTCAAAAAGTGTGCAGCCGGGTGTAGCCGGGCCGGCCTGCTTGTGATAAAAAAAAAATGAAAAAAAAAATACAATAAAAAAACGTTTAATCGATATAGTTTATTTAGGTTACATAAATGGTGGTTTTACATATTCTGACAAACTCTGAGACTATAGTACGTATACCGGGTATACCAAGAGTGCTACCGAAAACGAAGCCCGGACCATCCGGCTTCGTTTTCGCTGTTTTTTTTTTTGTAGTTACGTCTCTCATATGTGAGAGGCCATCTGGGTAGGTACCACCGCAATGTCTATTTCTCCCATGAAACAACACTGCGTAAATGCACTGTTGTGTTTCGGATTGAAGGACATTGTAGCTAGAGTAACTACTGGACATATTGCGACTTAACATCTTATGTCTCAGGATGGCGAGCGCAGTGGAATGTTGCTACTGTTTATGAGCGGTCGTATCGCTTACCATCAGGCGAACGGCTTGTTCGTCTCGTCATTCATTGCAATAATAAAAAAAATAAAATAAAATAAAATATTTTTTATTATTTTTTAAATATCGTTGAGTTTGAGTGGTAAATCCATAGTTTTGCTAAAATAATAACTTAAAGCCATGCGCGTGCTAAAGCGTCTGTAATATAAAAGGGTTTACACTATTATTATTATTATTTTTTTATTGCAGTGAATGGCGAGACGAGCATGCCGTTCGCCTGATGGTAAGCGATGGGACCGCTCATGAACAGTAGCAAAACCAAACAACATCTTGAACTATAAAGCAATGCTTGGCATTCCATTGCGCTCGCACTCCTGAGACATAAGATGTTAAGTCTCAATATGTCCAGTAGTTACTCTGGCTACAATGTCCTTCAATCCGAAACACAACAGTGCATTTAAACTGCTGTTTGATGGAGAAATAGACATTGCGGTGGTACCCACCCAGGCAGCCTCTCACATATGAGAGACCTACCATCAGTAAAGTATTTAAGAAAAACTACGTATTTACCACTCTAATAGGACGGTAGAAAAAATAACAAAAAAAATCGTTTCAATTTTTTGCACAAAAGGAGATGTTTTATTTGGGCCGTTTTGTGTACATCTAGTACAAATTCTAGAAAAAAAATGTGGAATTCAAATAAAATACATTTACATTTCTTGGACAACGGGGGCTTTATACAAAAATGTGATTGTTTTAGTACAGAAGCAATATTTTCTTCGATAATCTGTCCTCCATGATTTCTAATTGTCATTTCGTTCAAAAATGCGCGAACCCATTATCTTTAACTTGAATAATATGTATTATTTTTAAAAACCCCCTACTAATTATAATTATTGTCTATATTTCTTTTTCTATATTATTTGATTTTAAAAGACAATATGTTAAAGAAGTCACTTTTATCATTTTATTTATATTATTACATGATTTTAGTTTAAGAACGAAAATGTTTAACTTGACACCAATTGCAAAGCTCTGTGGCCGTTATTCGTATTATTTTTTATTATCGCATACATTTCGCAAATGTGTATTTGCCTCTCTGTTGACCTGGCTTTGTTTTACGGATTCTGATTCTCGCAGATGATATATCTTGACGTTTAAACGCAATTACTAGTTTGTATTTTGGTCAGTACATGTAAGTAATAATTTTATGTTTTTCTATGTTCATATTTCTCTTCTAACCCACAATTCTGCTTTTCAGTACATCAAAAGTGGCGCTTTGCTTGAATTTCACTTCTGCAATTGTTTATATGGAATGGTTTCTATCATTGAACAGAATCTTATTAACTACATGGGATGCCAATTCACTCTCGTGTAGAGTGTTTCAAGACGTTTTATATCTGAAATGGCAGAACAAGAAGTAAGTATTCTATTTTATTTTTTCTTCATAAACTTGGGAAATGTATGTTCTATGCCAATTAATCAAGGTCATAATACAAAGTAATACTCCTGTATTACAAAAGTATTCATTTTAGAGCTGAATTGCATTGTGTCCACAGGACAAGTCTACTAGTACATAAATATGTAATAAGTGATATTTTATGTATTGTTGTTTAAATTGTTAAATGAATTACATTTTCTTTTATTTCACTCTGGACACTCAGATGTTCTTGTGTTATGTATAATATATTATATTATTATTATTGCCATAATAACAACACTATGTCTGACGGTAAGCACAAATGCCGTCCAGGCTGAATATCTAATGGCATCAGACGACTGTCCCAAGATATTTGATACAATTATCCGGCCGGCCTGCTAAGATGCTTCTTTAAACTATAGCGGAAAGACCTGGGATCATAGGAAGGAAGGAACATGTGACAGCAAAGAGTTATTTATTCATCATAATTCTTTGATATCTTGAATATTAAATCTATTTTATTTAGTTTTAGTTATCAGAACAAGCAATTATCTGTACAAACTGCTGGCTGCAAATAAATCAAGCTGTAGACAATGAGCAAGAATTTATTCCAACTCCGCCGTAAGAAGATTGTATCAATCTAGATTCTTTTGGACATATACAACACCCACAAGTGCTTCACGTTGAAAGGAACATAGCTGGACACTGGACAGTGGGTTGCTGTACTCATACCATGATCATACTGTGGTATTTAGCCTTTAAGTTGGGCTAGTCAATAGTACAATATGGGAGCACCGGCATTGTTCCTAGATATTTTGACTGGAGATTATTTTTAGGCGAATATAAATAAAAAATATAAAGCAAGATCTGGTTTTACTTTATTGTCCTCAAGTTTTGTTTGATTTTAGTTTTCTTGCATCAATTAATCCTACTTTTTCCTTATGTGTGCTCAGAAATAACCAGTTAGAATTAATGTCAAATACATTATTTGAAAAATAATATCTTAGACCTTAGGATAATATTATTTTTAAGTATGCAGAAGTCTAATATACCAAAGTATATGTACCAAAGTATATTAGACTTCTAGGGGTAGACCAAATATAATGTTTAAAATGTTAGCTTGTACAGAAATAATTGCTAGTAAGTTCTTTTACTTGACATTAAGGTATAGAAATAAACATAGCTGCTATCAGATTCGATTCCATTTTATAGCGTATTCATGTGTATGGACTATAATAACTAAGAGCTTATTAAGTGCATATGCATAATAATAAAACTATTATTCATATGCTAGCAGTCGCGACAAGTGATCAGTCTGTGCCGTGCTGTATCTCATGCCTAGCTGATTTTATTGTGGATTATTTAAATAGGTTGTTTAGCAGGTATTATGCACCGCACTTAGGGCCAGATATAGGTACACTTTCTTAATATTAAATAACTATAAACATGACGAGATTCTGGCAGACTTGTTGCAATTTATGTATAGACATTATGTTATATTATATTAGATGATCAATAAAGTATGATTCTAATTCCGTTGACGTAAAACATTTACGAGTTATATAGAGTACAGTAATATTTTATAGTACAGACGACTAAAAATAATATTTGATTTATAGGAAAACGAATTACGACTTCAATTTCATAAATGTCAAGTTTTGACATCGATTGTCAAACATGCCGTTTCAGGACGCCATATTGTCCCCTTGTAGTGTTGCTGTTCTTGGCTTGGTATTTATTTTTGTATAAAGCTAATATGCAACGTATAATAGTATTCATACAGAAATCGAATGCCAATTTCACTAAGTATATTTGGTGGTAATGTACTACAAACGGTCCAAGGTCCATACATTTCTGGCCCATCTCATTTAGATGCATTTTGTCTGAAGTCACTAAAACTACCACCCGCTTCGTTTTCGATAGTAGTCTTGATATACTCTATATACGCTTTATTCTACTTGTGGTTGGTACTTCGATCGGCCGCAAACAAATATTAATATGACCTACGGCTATTTGTTCCACATTCTAAACTTTTGTAGAATAGTCATGTTTGTAACCGCATGACAAAACCTATGTTCAATTTTTTGTTTAACAAATCTATTGTTTTACACTCTACCACTATTAAATCCGCAAAATTTTTCAGGAGAGCGATTACAACATTCTACTAACCTCGACCACAAACGTCAAATAACACGGCTTTTTCCAAATTCGTTCTCGTATCTACACTTGCGTTGTGATGCGAGGCACGTATTACGAAAAGGTTCCATCTCCAATGAAAAAGGTTCGAGATTTATAACCTTTGGCAAGTCGCTCGCTACATTCTATTATATCTGTGACACCTGCTGGTAATATGTTAAATTGCTTGACGTTTTATCATTGTATTGATAAATTATACGGTTGGGTTACTAATCTTTGAGAAATTGAATTATGATCGTTTTTGTTCCATTCTCGTTCTAAGTATTTGGTTTTATAAAGTCAAACTTAGAATTAACCAAAATTAACATTAAATCTTTCATATTGTGCCAATTCTTCAATTAAAATCTCATATCTTTGTATCGGAGGATAATACTCCTTAGCTTAAATTTGTCACCTTTTTTGCTGTAGAGGGAAGTGGACAATTATTTGTATCCAACTCCTCCAATATATATTTTTTCTGACTAATTTCGATGTGTCAATTCTTTGCGCGCCACTGTTGATCCTGGATGACAGGAGTTACAGTGTTAGTTGTATGGTCGGAAAGTCTAATAAAATCCAAGTTACATTTCAGATCGTAATACATCCTAGTAATATTCAACTATATCCGAATACATTGCACAGACCACGCGTACCAATATCAATACGTAACAGTTCCATGAATTTCTGAAGTCTAGACAAACTATTCCGGCAAAGGATAATGCAATATGGGTTGTATTGGATAGATCTATACTCTGGGTTGCTACTTGCACCACACACCGCTCCCTAATTGAATTAAGTTTGGAAACATAGTCTATGGTTCGGAAGGACATCGTTTAATTTGGTTAGGATCTTTGCGAATCGCCCGTGTATCATAGTATTAGATATTTTTGGCAGTTCCTTAAAATGCTTTGAAACTGAAGTCTTAAAAGCTTTGAAAAGTTATATTTAAATTCTTACAGTCGCAAACTTTTGCATTATTGTTCTATCTAATAAGTTCATTTTAGTTCAAGCTTTTACAGTGATAACTTTATATGTATCCCTATTTATGGCTAGTAGTTCAAGCCGTAAATATTTCTATGTTTTTCTTTAAATTTAATGTTATGTTTACTTTTTTGCTATTTTTTTCCTAAATATCAATGCATGCAGTGGCAACTAAAGGTAATGCATTTAGTTTATTGTTGGATTTTTTTTTTAATTTAAATATTGTAATATAATGTAATTACCACTGTTTGTCCTTAAACAATAAAAATAAATAAAATAAAATAAAACATGCTTTAACAGCGACTCATGTTTTGATTCCAGTTTTGAATAATCTGGCAATATTGTTTCCGACGTCTCAGCCCCACTGTAGTCTCAAAATCAACTTAAATCAAATCATACACACTAATTATGTGGAGGCCTACTGCTTTCATTTAAATAACTAAATACTTTCATTAAAATGTTCTGTATCAGCCCATATACGTCTTACTGCAGGGCACGGGTCTCCTCTACAATCGAAGGTACGATTGAGATTGGTTAGCCCATATTAGTCGACCATAGTGATTTGACATTTTTAAAATATCTGTCTCTGTTTATGAGCTATCGTATTGCTTACCATCAGGCGAACGGCATGCTCGTCTCGCCATTCATAGGAATAAAAAAAAATCACTGTGTTCTGCAGGCTTTCTTACGATGGTTTCTTCACCATTATAGTCCGTGATGATTAACTATCAATACACACATGACTCCGAAAAATCAGAGGTGTGCCCTGGGATTTCACGACGACCGTAAACGTTTTGGCGGCATATTGTCCATTACAACACTTAATTATTAAAATGTTCAAAACACTATACATGCTTCATAAAATTGAACTATATAGTCTCATATTATCTCTGCTTGATTGAAAATATTAATTCTTCACATCACACTCACGAAATATATCTTTTGGCTATAAAAATCGAATTCCCTGTGTAATTTACTCCTGAACAACAAACTACTTCACTTTATTGTTTAACTGCAATCAGATTCACTTTGGCGTCACATTTGGCATCCTCGACTAAAGGTGATATTGATGTCCTTTTACACCACGATCCCCTACGGCCCAACATAAACTGCATAACATTGGCACATTTAGAACTCGTATTAAACTTGTAAACAGACGCCAAGTGTTCTTTACTGTAAACCTATTAGGGCCATGATAACGCTTAACCGCCCGAACTCGCTGGGGTTACAAAATAAATTTCCCCAGACTCCGTACCACTTCTAAATCGAGATATTCGGATTAAGATGTTATTTCTGGCGCACAACTTTGATATCAAAGCGGTCACGTCTGTGAGATTGGTGTTTCATGTCTATGTTTACAAAGATAGTGTATTGAAGATTGTGTGTATTGATAGTTAATCACTACGCATTAAAACGGTGAAGGAAAACATCGTGAGGAAACCTGCATAGCGCTTCATAAGAATTTTTATGGTATGTGAGTCCACCAAACTGCACTAGGTGCACACTAGGTCCCACACACAGCGTGGTGGGACTATATGGCCTAACCGTTCTCAATCGTAGTCTCAATTGTAGACTAAAGAAAACATTATAAAGACTATATAATCTATGTGAGCAACAAAATAGATATCTGAATGACAAAAAAATGATTAGAATTAATTGTTCTATGACCGAAATACCCATCTTCGTTTTAAAACCAAAGACACAAGATATTCTAGTATCATTATAAGTAAATCATTCGAACAATTTTATTTGTGCATTTGCTTAAAAACTATATTATCATACAGCATTATATATTATTCGACAGGCCTATGTCGCAGCCTATGACGCAGTCGGTTAGATGCCGTCTGTGAAACGAGAGGCCGCGGGTTCGATCCCCGCACCGAGATAAATGATTGTGCGGCTCACAAATATTCTTTCGGGTCTGGGTGTTTGTGAGACCGAAAAGTCTCTCGTAGTTCCTGATACCCACGACACAAGACTCGATGTAAGTGTGGGGTCAGGACTATGTTGGGTGTAATTTATTTATTTATATATAACTAATAATTATGAACTAATAATATCGGTAACTATACCATACCAAATGTAAAATACTGTTACACTAATCATAATTTGTGTTTCAGATTCAATCGATCATATAATTGTTTTAGATAATGAGATACCAAATCTAATTAACTATCAAGCGATATAATGTTGCATCTGAAACGAATTTAACAAAACTAATATTTAGTGAGAGTTGCTGGTGATGGCAAGTCATTTCAAATTATATGTAATATACACACCCTCTCTTATGATTATAATATAAGAGGTAGGGGACTTGAAAAAGCCTTCGTTAAATCTAAACGTAAAATAGTGCTATCTGCTAACAAAAAAATATCCTATTTACTGGTGGTAGGTCTCTCATATGTGAGAAGCCATCTGGGTAGGTACCACCGCAATGTCTATTTCTCCCGTGAAACAACACTGCTTAAATGCGCTGTTGTGTTTCGGATTGAAGGACATTGTAGCCAGAACAACTACTGGACATATTGAGACTTAACATCTTATGTCTCAGGATGGCGAGCGCAGTGGAATGTTGCTACTGTTTATGAGCCGTCGTATCGCTTACCATCAGGCGAACGGCATGCTCGTCTCGCCATTCACTGCAATAAAAAAAAATATTTTGTTCGGATATTGTATTTAAATATCCTCTTTTTACAACAGCTTTATTCATTGTATAAGGTAGTTAAGAATATCATAGAACCGTCACACTATTTTTTTTATTATAACATTTACTTTCTAAATCCAGTCAATTATATCTTGGATTGTTCAGCTTCACTTTGTTGTGCTCTTATAGGAACTGTACTGCGTGGAATGTTTTTCTAATGACGTTAGAGGCTGTTTACCCTGGCTTTGTTGATAGGTGTCTTGTAATTACTCTGTGTACGTCCAATCAATGTCATTTACACCGTAACTAACGTGTTAGGCACGCCCCCACACTAAATTACACACTACAACTCAATATTTATCAACTAGTAATTGGTCTGCTTGGATGAACACCGTGATCTCTTCACTTTTGGAGAAGGCCTTACTCAACTATTTCAAAGATGTTTTTTATGAAGCATCCTGGTGGAAGGAACAACAACAAAAACAGAGATGTAAGTACAAAAATATTATGAGCCCGTATAAAGTTCGTGGGAGTTCCAGGTTTAGGTAAGCTGCTTACAGAAAATATTTCAAATTCTTATAGGTAAAATAATGTGCGTAATTTATGATTTTTTTTTTATTTTATATTTAGAATCCGTTATGAGCCCATCCGGTGGTCTTGATGTCCGCTATGTGGCAGATGAAGTCTAAGAATGTCACTTGAGATAGTATGATCATGTCTTAAGGAAACCACAGGAGTAGTATAAGAGTAGGCAATGTCTGTCTGAGCCTCAATATTTCCGAGACCTTGACCGAGAGATAGACCAAATAGCGATGGCTAGATTCAAGGAAAATATGAGGATGCCGGAGATCGGGCGAAATGGAGGAGAATTAGACGGAAGGAGGAACTGGGCAGCGGCCTCATAACGCCAGGTAGAAGAAAAATAATATACGTACTTTATACTAACTCTAAAAAACTTAAAATTGCTTCCATGTTATATTAAGTTAATGAATATCTTACAAATACCAACAATACGTTTAAAATTATTATGCACAACTCTCAAGTGTTAGTAGCACAGCTTGGTTCTAGCCGAACCGTATCACTCGCCAGTTTCTTCCTTCTCTAATATACAAATTAACTCATCAACTACACCTACTTAATGCATGTAATCCAATCAATACTAACCAAATTATATCGAACAGAGCATGTGTCGGGCTTTATACTCACAAAGCAGGCTCGTTAGCTCCAACCGCGCAGTTGCCTACTTTAATGAAACTTTGGCTGGGTACGCCAATCGATGGTAAATGTTTTTGTTGTCCAACCGAACTTTGTAAATGGCAGTTAAACTCTCGATGCCCGTGATAGAAGGTGGAGTGTGCAAAATCACTCGTGTTGTTTGCGGTTGGAATCTTTTGCAATATGGGAACCCGATTTATACCAAAAACGTTTACACCAGATCATTAATTCCCAAAGAGATTTGGTATGAATTTTTGATGATTCCAAATTTTTATTACGTTCTTCATAATTATTTTTTTATTGAGATTTAGCATCTTATGTCTCAGGATGGCGAGGGCAGTGGAAAGCCAAGCATTGCTTTGTAATTCAAGATGTTGTTTGATTTTGCTAAAGTTCATGAGATGTGGTATCGCTTACCATCAGGCGAACACCATGAACGTCTCACTATACATAGCAATATAAAGAAACCTTTTTGAAATCTTCAAACTTTCTATTTGTGTATAAAAATCCCTTTTTATTCAATTATACGAAACAAACGTTTAGTAAATCTACTTATGCCTTTTCTACGTCTGCCAAAACATCTAACAAATCAATAAGTGACTTCATATTCAATAACGCTCTGAGTTCGGAAGGAAAATATTGACTACAGTTAAACCTTCACTGAGCGTATTTTCAATTTAATATACATTGATGTAGTAAGTGTAGAGCATATTATTCTGTATCAGCCCATATACGTCCCACTGCAGGGCATGGGTCTCCTCTACAATCGAAAGTACAATTGAAAGTGATTAGGCCATATAGTCCACCACGCTGGCCTAGAGCGGGTTGGTATATGATTACTATAAGCTATATTGTAAAGAGGTATTTGGTTCACAATGTGTCATCTCCGATCAGATAATCTATCACTGCAAATCTATTAGTATAATCATCAACTCATCTACGTCCATCTATTCTATGCCCGCAACAATTAATAAAACTAAATTAATAGAATTCAAAATACATTCACCTTGCTCACGATCTTGAAATAAACATTCAGATGCAACCAAATATTAACTCAAAACACCTCGTATGCACGGCGAACCAAAAAAATCTGTAACGCGACAAAACTCTTGTGTTACAAAGAGCGGACTTTCTGCCGGGTAACGTATTAACATGAAAATTGAATCAGGTACAGAGAACTTGCACGGAGCGCCTCGACTTTGGACTTATACGGGGGTTTTTTACTTTGTTCCTCACTGGGGATTACGTGTCTTTTGGTTTCAAACTGATACATTATAATATACAGACTGAATTTGATTTATGAAATTTAATTGAACTCATATGTTTCTCAGCTCCCCGCGTATCATAATACAAATTTGAGAAGAATCCGTGGTGCTTTTTGTCAAAAATCGTGATTATTGTTTCACCAGTTTTGGCCACTTAGTGTAGACACAAGTAATTTTACCGCTGAGTGGTACTTTAGTTCGATTCAGGAACTTGAGATGGAAAAAGACTCGTACCCATACGGGTCGATCAAAAACCTGGAAAACTATAATCGCGATTTTGTATAAAACTACCAGGCAGTTTTTTCTTATTGTTTTCTTCGTAAATGCGATTTAATAAAATGTTGTTTTTAAATTAGGCAAAAATCTTCAACGTCTTCAGTTACAAGAAAGCAACGGTTGCTATGGTTAACAACAAACACTTTCACTGTGACCTGTTGTAAGTAGTCTCTGTCCATCGACATTTGACATTAGTCATTAGGTCACCTGTCCACCTTCTGAGTTGATGATCGACGGAATCTTTGCCAGTGCGATGTGATACAATAGGAAGAACTGTAGAAAAGTCTCAGTCCATGTATTCCTTTCTTCATGTGATGCTAATCGCTTTAAGCTGAGTGCGAAAGTGTGCAAACAAGCCAACATAATTGTGTCAGATGGGGGAGACTCTATTTCTGCGACACTTTACTGAGCACAGAGCAGGTAATTTCTCTTCTTATCTTCTCTTCTCTTTTATATACAGCGTGATATTGACATCTGGTATTTAAATTAAACCACATGCTCCTTAACCCCCTAGGTACTATTGTGCCAAATTTTAATAAAAACTGCTCGATAGTTTCGTCAAAAATCACGATTTTAGGTTTCAAGGCTATTGATCAACCCCTATAGATACCGAGTCTCTTACAGCTCAGATAAGTTTCCGAACTGAACTGAAATTCAGCTAAGCGGTAAAAAAACGCGTATCTATGTGGGATGCCCAAAAATAGTAAGAACTAAAATCACCATTTTTGACAAAAAAATGTTCTCATTTTTTTTTCAAATTATGTGAAATATAACCTGGGGTAATGAGAAACATGTGGGTTAAAATAAGTACAATGTGTCAATATCACCCTGTATATGATCTTATCCACTGAACGAAACGCAATTGTAAGATACTCGTCAGTCGCAATTGATATAATATCAACCGGATTATTTGTACTGTTTGTTGTGAACACGATTTTATTTGTGATGTCCGTGTTGTTGAGGTGACGTCTAATTGAATATTTTGTAGGGTTTGTACATTGTAAATGTGGTTTTGAAACGGATATCTTCTTTTGACAACTACAGGAAAACTATCTTATATTAAATACACTATTCCAGCTAGATTTATTGTAAATGGCCTATTTTCAAAAGAGTTGATATTAAGCAGACGGTTGGTCATAAAATAATAATCCAAATAATTATTATGTAAGACAGACAATGAACTCATGTTATCATTTTGCTATCTTTGAAGAGAGGGATAAGGAATGAAAGAAGAAGACATTTTTATGAGTAGTAAGGAATAAGCACATTTTTTGTTTCATAAAAAATACATGTCTTTGAAAACTACATATATTTTAAAGCATAAATGAATACCTCATAAGAATCATATTCATACAAAATCATGCACGAAAAATTGACGAACGAAATAACCAGAACGTTTCATAATCAAACTCGGCAACTTTTCAACGCATTTCACATTTAAAGCAAACGAAATAAAATCCGCAGTTAAAGTTTCTCACTTCCCGGACTTTATGTTAAAAATAAAAATGTCTAAATTCAGCAAAAATATTTTTTATTTTACTTTTTTATTGCGATGCTCGAAAATTTTTTAATTTTCTGTTGCGGAAATTGGTGGGCTCAAATATACTTCCAGTTGGTCAGGTGGTTTGGCTTTTAAAACTTTGAAACATTTATTAAAAATATGTTTGATAATTTCATATTTTCATAAAATATGTATTTTATATTTATAAGTGGTAGAGCCACGCTTTTGTCAGTCATGGTTCAGCGTGAATGGGCAGGTTCATCCGAAGCCGTACCGCTGTTTCACAGGTGATTGACTTGAAGCAAAAGCTTCACTTTCGCCGTTTCGTGAGTGAGATTGCTGGATGCCCAATACCCCTTTCCTTTCTCTATCATTTTCTTCCCACTATCCTCCAGATTTGAATGGCCGGCAACCCTTCCATGATCCAAACCTTGTGGATCTTCATAGGCAGTAGTAATCACTTACCATCAGGTGAACTGATTGCTGGTTGGCTGTTCCACATCCCTCCAAATTCCATGGGCTGGCAATCCATCCACGATTCAAGCCTTATGGATGTTCATAGGCAGTAGTAATCACTTCTAATCAGGTAAACTGTTTACTGGTTGGCTGTTCCTGTGCACAAAAAGACCACCTAATGCTACAATTCAGCTCGTAGACTCAAGCTGAATTGTAGCATGCCTCGACAATGCTTATAATGTATCAGGCAAAACTATTATTTGTATGTTTTGGAAAGATGCTCGCTACAAAGTTTATTTATAAGAATTTATCGTTAATGGCGACAAGATATTTAATTAATTAATTTGTGTTCAGATATCTGAATTGTGGAATATTCCTGTATAGCTACAAAACTACAGCTCATGGAAGCAAAAAATGGATTTTCAATAATCATCAAGAAGCCGTGCTAAATACTTTATTCAATAATTTACGTATTCATAAAATAAGTACACTCATCAGACACACATATAGTCCTGACCCCACACAGAGATCGAGTCTTGTGTCGTGGGTATCAGAAACTACGAGAGACTTCGGTCTCAAAAACCCAGACCTGCAACAAATATTTATGCCTCAATAAAAAATCGTTCTGCGACATATGTGGCCAGCCCATTGCCACTTCAACCTACTAACTTTCAGAGTTATGTCGGCTACCTTGGTTCTTGGTTCTTGAAGTGGAGACCGCGTCTTGGCAAACGTAGCGTGGGACGTCCTCTGGCCAGATGGCGGGATGACTTGCAGAAGAGGGCCGGCAGGGACTGGATGCATAAAGCTACAGACCGGGCTCTGTGGTGTACCTTGGGAGAGGCCTATGTCCAGCAGTGGACTGCAACGGGCTGATGATGATGATGATGAAAAAAATCGTTTTTGTGCGAGGATCGAACTTACATCATTCGTTTAACAGCTGGTAGTCAGAGTCCTATAATATATAGAGAGAATATATAGAGAATATAGAGAACCTACATGATGCCCAAAGCCGAATTAGCTTACACGGATGCACAGTAACGAAGCCATTAATTGATATAATAATTATAACTATATGAGTATATATGAACATGTACATGTATACCACAACATCACTGAAAAGGTAAAATATAATATAACCTAACAAAACAATTCACTTCCTTTAATCAACTAATTAACAATGGTAACAGAATTAATTTAGTAATTTGATATTTACCGCCTACTGAACCGGTAATTAGAATTCGCAGTGGTTTTGTTTATTTAATGAATGTGTAATATTTTGTTTCATATTCTCTAAATAGATATATTCTTGATAGATTTATTCTTGTGCAATGCTTTGTGTCGAAGGCTTTGTGTTACAAAGAACAATGGCAACTGTCCATACATTATTTTTATTGACATTAAAATTAAATGACTTAAGATGAAAAAAATATCGTTAGCCTGAGAGTTAATTTCTAATTTAATATGTGTAATAATTGTTGTTAAAGAAACAGGGGAAAAATTGATATTCACAATGTATTCACATCAGATTTTTTGTGTTTGCACACCTACGAGTAAAATGGCTGACCGTACTATGAAGTATTGTGTTGTCAGGAATATCATTTTATAATAAATAAAAAGTATAATAATACACCCGTTTTATTAGTATCTTGTGTTTTATTTATATTAGCCTAAAAAGTATATTTACACGTATTATTAATAATTACAGGTGTTCTGCCGCAGTCTCAGTTGACAGTTACCTTTAATTATCAACATCTTTACTATAAATCAATCCAAGCATTAAAATAAGATCACACACAGTAAATATAAAAGTCCGTAACAATGCACAGCAACGCAGTAACAGGCTCCTTATTCCTCAATTATTGTTGACTCAGTCCGTACTAAATATTTATCAACAATTCACGCAACGGAAACGTCAAAAGTCTATTTTTTTTTTGCTGGGTTATCTATATCAATCGTCAATCGATTGCTTTATGTATGAATCTTCTGGCCAGGCTCATATCATACTTTGAATTTACTTATTATTTAATACAGATAAAATATTTGTGTTGTTACTATTTAATCAAATAAAATATCAATGAAGTATAATTATTTACAAAATTAAAATAATTGACAAATTGCGGGAGTTTGCCAATAATAAATTGAATGACAAAGTTATCTCGAATAATCTTGCAAATAACAGTACTTTACTAGATAGCAAACTACTTAAGTCGAATAAATATAAAATGGCAACACTTAGCCAATTATAGTTTATAAATCCGGAATTACTCAAATGGCTTTCCATTTTAAAGGTTTTTTTTTTTTCACCCGCTTTGTATAATTCTTATGACTATTTGAAAAAATGTACAAAAATATTGGAAATTGTTTTGTATATATGCCACTTTAAGACGCTCAAATTAAGATGAATCGAAAATTCGCCATTGTTCTTTGAAAAACAATATTTTATTTGACATTAGTTGTTTAAATATAAACGCGTATGCCTCAAGTGTTATTAATAATTATAAATTATAATACTCAAACCTTATAAAATAGTTCATCATCAGCCTGTACTGTTGTCCAATGCTGGATCCCCACCTTCTCCAAATTGCGCGATTTCATCCTAACTTCAGCTTGTCATATCGACCATCTCCTCCTGCAAATCGTCGCTCCACCTAGCTGGAGGACGTCCTACACAATACTTGCCGAGACGCCAATAAAAATTATATCAAACAAATAGTTTTAAGTTGCTTTTTCCACTGTAGCACTCTGGCGGTAAAGGGAAACATCGTCATCATCATTAAGATTATCTAGAAACTTTATGGTATATGAAGCCACGCTATGTGCACAAGGCTAGCATAGTAGACTGGAGCCTAACCTCTTTCAACCGAACCCTCAATTGTAGGATGTACCATGCTCAGAAATCGGATATTATAGACTGACTACTACTATTTATCTACTGCGTCAAATAAATTGTCAAAATATACAGAAAGCACAAACCACGCTCCAATTTAACCAATTCAATTCAAAACATAAATACACCCAAGCATAACTGCCAAGCATTTTCAATTTCGCATTTTGTTAAGAGGCACTCCGACAGTGTAAAAGCAAGGCGGAACCGCGCTAGAGATTGGGGAAAATTTACGAGATCGTTCCAATGATACCGTTTGAAACTGGGCAACGGAGTTCGGTCACTTATCTGTAGAACGTTCCGGATTTATCTGCTTGACTGTACATTACAAGTTTTTTCTTAATTCCACCGGAACGGTGTCGCTTGAGGGTTTTTTGTTCCTTTAAATTGTCTGTGAAACTTAGTGTACCTTGTGCTGGTTTATGTGTGAAAGATATTTTTTTACAAAAAGAGTCTTACGTTAAAGTAGGTCTAGCAGGTAAGATAGTTCTACAGTTTCTTTCTTTACGTTAGCTTTGCATTTAAAGAGTTAGACGCAATATGTTTATAGATTCTAAGAATGATTTGGTTTATAATTTTAAAAAGGGGTGTCTATTAGTGATCGTTGAATAGTTCAGCTGTTCAGTGAACCCTCAGTTGCAGGATGTACCATGGTGGGAAGTGGGAGATTATGGGATGACTAATACTACTACTTAGTCACTGCGTCTAAGAAATTGTCAAAACATACAGAAAGCACAAACCGCGCTCCAATTCAATTCAAAACGTAATTACAGCCAACATTAATATAGCGAGTAAGTCTTAAAATGAACTTTGACAAAACCAAAGTAATCATGAACCACTACATTGGTTCAAGACCTGCCGCTGTACGTTGCCACCAGCTCGAAGTTCGTTCCGAATATACCTACCTTGGGTGTATCATCATTTCATGCTTAATATTAAAAAAAAAACCTGACATTCAGTATGTGTCTGAGTTGGAAAACGTTTAGATTCTTTTAGAAATACGATTTATCGCTACTGCTGGCTAGGGGGGTGTGGCGCATCAGTTGGTCTTACGACTCAACGTTGTGCCACCCGGGAAAGATGTTACCATACAGGCGACAGTTGAGTCGAGGCCCTACCAAATTCCTACACCAGCATACCAACCAAAGACCGCATGGTATCCTCTTTCTTCTTTCTTTAATAAATCTATCCCTTCTAATTTTAAAAGGTGCAATGTTACGTAAAAGCTTAAATTCTTGTTTTAACAAAAGCGATCTATTTACCACAAAAATCGTTGGTAAAAAAATCGCTTTTCTCCCAATTATTATTTTATGTAGTCCGTAGTCACTAAAACTTCCATCTCGCTTCTTTTTCAATCACAGTCTAGATATAACTGGTATATAATTTATTTTTCACGTCATCGAACCAGGAAGCATAGCCAGCTATTTCTTTGCCAAAATATCGAATCAAAAATCAGAGTTGGCCATAAATAAACGATAACCACCTCAGGGTATTCTGATACAGGTATACATTTTTAAAATTACTCTCAACCATGAAAAGGCCATGCTTGATCAAAAATTAAATTGATAGGACAACTGACCCCGCGGCGGTTTGCTCATTGTAAACTTTGTTAAAAAATTGGAAAGTCATTTCCCATGCATATGAAAGGAAAGAACAGTGTTATTGAGCGGAAGAATACCAATATAGGTTATTAATAATTGGAAAGAGACCAGCTATTTTATTTTATCGTTAAAAAGTGCTTGCTATAGTCTAAGGTCATTTATAAAAATAATGTCTCGAAAATGAGGAGTTTCTCTAAACGCATCATAACTGAAGATTTTGACGAACATTTTAAACGTCTTTTGTTATTAGCTTATTTAAAAGTACATACATACATAAACTCAAGCATTTTTCCCAGAAGAGGTAGGCAAAGATGGACACCCACATTTCGCCTTGTATGTTCCATGACTTCCATCCCACGAAGTGATAGGTGTCGAGCCTATAGCCATATCGGGGACAAAATTCCTGACTCTGGACTGTTAATGAATAGAAAACTCCAATAACGCTTTGCCCTACCCGGGATTCGAACCCGAGAACTCAGCTTGTTACCTTACCCTAGTACAACTACACCACCGAGGCACGAGAGCCAGTTATTTAAAAGTGTGAAGAATAAAATTTGAATATTGACTATACACCTAATTTAAAATTTCATTATTAGCCCGCCAGCTCCATATATCGATTTCAATTTGAAATTAATGAGATAGTAATCATCTTAGTGTTGTAATGAATAACCGATGGTTACGTAATGAAACGAGATTTGGTGTCGCTATACTCAAAATAAATTTATCGTTATCAGCGTAGATTTTGTTTTTATTTTGAGTGATTCAACTACAAAACATGAAGCTAGGGAAACAGCCTTGTAAGTACCAAATCTCATTCAATGCTACATAGATTAATATTTTGCATGAGGATTTTAAGAAAGCAACCTGTTATAGAAGCGAATGTGATGATCCATGGATGAATGTCTATCTTCAGTAGTAGATTTCCAGTGGGTGAAAAGAGTATATGTATATATATATTTATGTATATGTTTATATTACATAATATGAGTATTTATGATTATTTTAATTAGTATTTTGCAATTTTTTTCCCTTTCTAGGTAGGTTCTATCCTTTACACTTTTGACTGCCCTCTGTTTATCCTATTCTTAAATCCATCCCATGGTTGTCTGTAAGACATTGCCTTTCGGCGATAAGACCGCCAATTGTACTTTTTATATATGTAATTTCTCTCTGTATTTGTTGTCTTTTTGTGCAATAAAGTGTAAATAAATAAATAATAAATAAAAGAGTTAATGGAAGAGAGAGAAAGAGAGAGAATATTTAATTTGATCTTAATATTATATCGTTCTGTTATAGATTCAGTTATCAACATAGAATGAGTGGAAAATAATAAATAAGTAATAGCTTTGCTTCAAAATTCTGTTGAAAATATTAACTTTTTCAACAATCAAAAATTTTAAGTAAATTTTTAATTTTTAGCATATATTTTGGATAGCATTGTAGCTCATTTTTTTTTTTCGGCATCAAAAACTGATATCAAGACTATTCAAAGACATTGTACACATTATTCCACTACATAAATGGTTGAAATCACCCGCCTATTGGGTACGTGACGATCTCACCTTTCCGAGAACAAACTTATAACATTAATATAACAAATAACACGTAGGCCCTGCTCCTAACTAGGTTAATTACAAGTTATACGGAAACGCTACCGGAGTTACCAGCGTTTTTGTAACCTCGTGATTGGTAGATGCTTTTTACTTCATCTTTGTCTGATTCGTATAAATTTCGATAAAGTTACATTAGTGTAATTTGGAAATGTATGTCTCCCTCTCAGGAAGTCCACTGCTGAACATAGGATGCAGATTTTTTACAACCATACATTTCCAATTCAACAATTCCAATTGGAAATAATACATGGTTTTGAAAATAGTGATAAAAGTGCGGGTATTTGTAATTCTAGTATAGTTTTAGGTATTATACCTATCACAGCTGCCGAATGAAATGGAACCAAAGAATGACATACTATTATATTTCGTTTAACAGACCTACTGCACTGAATACAATAAAGGTGATTAAAATAAAGAAATATTTGTTTCTGTATCTGTATCAGCCCATATACGTCCCACTGCAGGGCACGGGCCTCCTCCACAATCGAGAGTACGATTGAGAGTGGTTAGGCCATATAGTCCACCACGCTGGCCTAGTGCGGGTTGGCGGACTTACATACCATAGAATTTTTTATAAATCGCCATGGTATGCAGGTTTCCTCACGATTTTTTTCCTTCACCGTTTTAGTGCGTGGTGATTGACTATCAATACACACATGACTCCGAAAAGTCAGAGGTGTGCCCTGGGATTCGAACCCGCGACCACCGTGAACATGTTGGCAGTCGCGTCTAGTCCGTTTACCAACAGGCCACCACGCACTTCAATATATACTATACACTTGTAATAAAACTAAAATATTTATTCCAAAACCTCAACTTATTAAACAAAAAGTAATTTTAGATACAATACCAAGTAAATTCAGAAACCCGTCACAGCTGGCTAAATCGACCCGGACCGAAAAAACTTAGCATTCCCCAAATCGTCCTCTCGAAATTAAAACATTCCAAACAGCGAGGTGAACTGGGGGAAATTATGAAAATTAATAAACGTCAATCAAAAGAATATGGCCCCTATTTTGTAATAACTTTGCGGCTCGGTTGGGATGAAATTTTTAGCTCCTCAAATGGGAATTTAACTTCTTTTTTGTCTTATTAACGTCGGGCATCGACTTGCCCGCTGAATATTTCACGATGTTTCGGGTGACTTTTTCCTCGGAAGTGAGAATAACAAATTATTGGAATCTAATTGTGCGTGTTTTGTTTTTGTTTCTGCTTTTTGTTTTTGTTTATTAATTAGTCGAGTTTTTGTCTTCAATTTGTGGTTGATTAAATTGATGGGTAGATTTTTAAATGATGGTCGTTTATTTAACTAATTGTTTTTATTTATCAACAATCGTCGAATTTTGAATTTACATATTTCGTATTAACAAAATATTACAGGTCTCTCATATGTGAGAGGCAGTCTGGGTACCACCACAATGTCTATTTCTCCCGCCAAAAAGTAGTGTAAATGCACTGTTGTGTTTCGGATTGAATAACGTTGTAACCAGAGGAACTACTAGACATATTGAGACTTAACAATGTCTCAGGATGGCAGTGGAATTCCAAGCATTGTTTCGTTATTCGAGGTGAAGTTTGGTTTTGCTACTGTTTATGAGCGATCGTATTGCTTACCATCAGGCGAACGGCTTGCTCGTCTCGCCATTCATTTCAATAAAAACAACCATCGCCATCCTGAGATATAAGATATTAAGTCTCAATAATATGTCCAGTAGTTACCTACACTATATTGACCTGAAGCGAAATATGTGTAATAACATCGCAGGCGATATTGCAACAAACTGCTAGTATCTGTGATTAGGGGACGTAAAGATCACACCATAGTTCCCCTGTTCGTGACCTAAATGGTCATTGGGGTTGCTGTATGCACTGCGGGGTGGTACACCCTTACTTATTGCGACTCCGAGGCGGACGGAGCGTGTGGCCTCTTATTTGTCGTGGTCCTCCATGGGGCATGCTGCGCTGAGCTGTCGAGTGTAAATAAACACATAAACTCACGCCTTTTCCCAGAAGGGGTAGGCAGAGGTGCTAACAATATATCCACATTTCAACTTGTATGATCCGTTTCACAATGTGATGGGGTGAGTCTATCGCCATATCGGGCACAAATTCCTCACTCCGGGTTCATACATAGAAAAATCTAATATCACTTTGCCCGACTTGAGATTCGAACCCGAAACCTCAGCTTTGTAACCGGACCATAGTACAACTACACCTCCGAGGCGAAGTGCTTTTCACACGCGGATTCCTGACGAGCTCCATAATACATGATCCATCACTGAGAGATTTTAATCGACTTACTGTCGTAGGATTTGCTAAGCATCTAACCCACTCGAAAAATCCTCAAACTTTGTCGGCCTAGAAGGCTAGTGATAACAGCGTATACCTATAATCTCCATACAGAGTAATTATTCAAAATAAATATACCTGTTTTCCTTAATAACCTTCTAGATAGATAACGCACCATCTTTGTGATATCAATCACAAAGATGGTGCGTGGTCCAAACTTTTGTAAGATTGGACATGTTAGTTTGATTTGAGTTTTACATAAACAAAGCAGTAAAAATGAATATTGCAAACTTTATGGGCAATGAAAATATACTTTTCTACAATTTGTAAGTGTATTTATTTAAAAACTATATATTTACGCTCATACTACCCTATACTGATTTATTAAGATATTATGCGTATCGGAAACAATCGAGATCTCTAGGGATTCTATTATTATTATTTATACAGGGTATATCAAGACTGCTACCGAAAACGAAGCCGGGTGGTAGTCTAAGCGACTTCAGACACAATGCAACAGAAAAAGTTGCAAAAAAAAGCGACAATTTTTTTTTTGTTATTTTTTTCCTATGGCCATATTTGGGTGGTAAATACATTTTTTCCTAAAATAATAGTGTATACCCTTTTACTTATAAATACTCTAAGGTATAAAAGAGTTTAAATTATTATTTTAGCAAAAACTATGGATTTACCACCCAAAAATGACGATATTTAAAAAATCATAAAAATAATTGTCGCGTTTCTATGCGAAATTTTTAATTGCATTGTGTTTGTAGCCACTAAAACTACCACCCGGCTTCGTTTTCGGTAGCAGTCTTGAGATACCCGGTATATGTACTAATTATATAGGTATGTTGTTTAATTTAATATATTTGTATACATTTGATCTATCAAGCTCAATATTTTCATTATTTTCTATTTTAATCATTCAAGCTTTATCCTAAAAGTACACTTTAGACTGCCCTCTCTTTATTTTTTTTCTCTTACGTCCATTCTATGGTATTCGGTAAGAGATTGCCTTGAGCGATACGACTGCCATTTGTACTTACTTAGCGTAAGATTTATTTGTTGTACAAAAAAGAGTGAAATAAATTAATAAATAGGTAATTAACTCTTATTTTTATAGGAGTATTGAAATACTCCTCCCCTTTTATAAAGCCCATTATACTATTATATTAAAGTCATTGTTATATTAGCACAATGGGCAGGAATCATTCATATCTGATTGCAGTGCATAGCAAACAGCGGTCCACTCAGAATAGCAGGTATGAGATGACGAAACGAGCCACTTACCTGAGAATTAATTAATTTACTAGCCACAATCTAGGTTGAATTCAAATAAAGATAAAGCTAAATATCCATTAAGTACTGATTAACTGACTGATTTGATTACAATGGTCTAGAATTTATTACAATATAGATTACCCGTATTATGAGTAAAACTACTTAGTGTTAGTTCAGCTCAAGATCTTTTTTATATATTTACTCAATTGTAAATATTTTTAACTGGAGTGACATAGCTACTGCACCTGATGGTAAGCTCCACGTCATCCAGACAGATTATTGAATGGCACCACACAGCGATCTCATGCCATTCGATACAATCACGCCGGTTCGCCAATATGAGTCTTTACGCAAACAAACCGTTCCACAGCTTGTAAGTGAAACCGCAATTATGCATGTAAATTTTTGCGACAGTAGTATCAGAACTACTCTATGGATGCTTATCTGCAGAGCTAGTGCTTCGTCCGCCTGACAATTTGACTTTGAAGAAAGTGATTTTCCTCGTATGTGGATTTCATTTGTTAATGGAAGGCTAGGTTCGGTTGGCTTGTTGCTTTGTTAGTTTTGAATGGAGGTATGTTTTCAAAATTAAAATGGGTCTGTAGATCCAGTATGTACATCTGCAATCCTTCTTTCTGAATGGACCGGCTTTGACCCCTTATTATGAGCTTTGTAAAATGGGATTTTAAAATGTTAGCCGTATTTATAAATTAGGTGAGTGTGCTGGTTTCATTTTAAAGAATCGACATTCATGTATATTTAAACCGTGTTTCTAAAATAGGTTAAAATATTTTTTGAGACATTAAAAATAATTTCTATGAAGCAATGTTATATTTTGAATTAATGCAGACGAGATGCACTTAAAATAAAACACAATGAAACGAGTCAACGGCAATTTATTTATTTTTATTTATTTATAAACTTTATTGTACACCAGAAAAAAAAACAAATACAATAACAGAAATTAAAATAATATTAAAAATAAGTACAATCGGCGGCCTTATTGCACTAGGCAATCTCTTCCAGGCAACCTTTGGATGGAGATAAGACACAGGAGAGAGAAAGGGCAGTCTAGGGTGTATAATGAAAGAAAAAAAAAAACAAACAAACTATACTAACAAATTAAAAACACAAAATAAAAGTAATACATTCATATAAATATGTACAACATACATACATATATACATATACAAAATAGACATAAAATATAATAAATATATACATAATAAATGCTAATGGCAATAGTAAAAGCACATTAATGTTCATTCACATTAACATTCAGAGAGAGAGATAGTGTTCCTTGACTAGTGACTTAAAAGATGACAATGTTCTAGCCCGTCTCTCTGGAAGTGAGTTCCACAATCGAACAGCTAGTACGGAGAATGATTTGTCCATAAATGTCGTGGTGTGTACGGGCATTCTCAGTTTCATGTTCTCTGACGACCTCAGGGATCTTTAGGCAATATTATTCACCAGTATTTTTTAAGTGGCTTTCTCACTAATGGAAAAAAAGGTAACTAAAATTATGTATTAATGTTAGATTTCAATAAGTAGTCTTAAAAATATGATTAAATAATAGGCTTATGAACATTTTCCCCGCAATGGGTATTTAGCTGAACCAAAAGCATATAATTTTAATTCTGCAGTGCCTATCCATTCAAGTCACGTAACCATTTACGCATTTCCAAGTTAGCGAAACCAGTATATTGCATCATATAATTTATGGCGTCTAGTGCATTTGAGTTTCATCCATTAGTGGCGGGTATTATTACCGGCTAATTCCCTGTGTAGTAGTGCAGGAGTGATTAACTTTGGGAATAAATCATAGGATCACGTAAATAATACCCATCAGCCACATACATAGTCCTGATCTCACCCTAAGATCGAGTCTTGTGTCATGAGTACCGCACAAATATTTCTCTCGATACGGGGATTGAACCTGCGACCTTTCGCTTCACAGTCAGCGTCTAACCAAGTGCACCACCGAGGCTGTCTACGTCTTCATGATAATAATTGTACTGTATTTCTCTTTTTGTCTTTGGCCTTGTTATTTGTACTAAACAAGCGTTCCCCAAAGATTTTGCAATTAATTGGCAGTCTTCTTGGCGTAGTTGAACAGACGCTGGCTGTGAAACGCGAGGCCCTGGAGTCAATCCTCGCACCCGAAACTAATATTTCTGTGATACATAATTATGTGTGTGGTATTTTTTGCGGGTCTGGGTGGTTGTGAGACCGCAAAGTCTCTCTTATTTCCTGATACTCAAGATAACTCGATCTTAGTGTGTAGTCAGGACAGAGACCTGTCAAATGTCTGTATTTTATTGCATTAAATGGTGAAAGTGCATGGCGTTCGCCCGATGGTAATCAATACGACCGCAAACCGAAACACAATATTACATCTCCACTACTATTCGGTGGGAGAAATAGAATGTCTATTCGTTGCTATCAGCTCACCCGGCCTCTCACATATGGAAAACCCACTACCCGCATGCAGTAACTTCTTAGATTCTTAGCTAGGACATGCATTTCTATATTTTATGTATCTTTCTATATATCATATATATCTCAGCAACTTGTATAAATATCCTTCATTTCTAACATTTTTAAAAATTATAAATATTCACGGAAATATAATTGCCCCACAAATAGAAATGTTACACATCTCTGATGAACCTAGTTTACGCCTAATTGCCACTACACTGTTGATATATTGAAATGCGGAGATCGTTTCAAGAGTATCTGCATGTTCCTATTCAGCCTCAACAATTTATATTTTTCATATTTGTATCAAATGAAATACTTATTTATTCCACTAGGTATTTTTATCGTCAGTACTGCGCCTTATTACATCATACTTTTTTACTTTTTTTTATTTTGTAGTGGGAAACGAGCATACGGTCACCTGACGGCATATCACCGCCACCCATGAACATCTTCTAAGGCAAGGGTTTTCCTCATTGACCAATTTATTTTATTTCTTATTCAATTGACAGCTTCCGTGGCGCAGGCAGTTAGACGCCGCCTGTGAAACGAGAGGCTGCGAGTTCGATCCCCGGACCGAGAGAAATGTTTGTGCGGCCCACAAATATTTATTTCGGGTCTGGGTGTTTGTGAGATCGAACAGTCTTTCGTAGTTCCTGATACCCACGACACAAGACTCGATCTCAGTGTGGGGTCAGGGCTATGTAAGAGGCTGACGGGTGTTATAAAAAATGTATATGTACAATTTGCAAAATAATTCTATGAATGAAAAAAAAGGATGAAAATATCGAAACACGTCAACATAATTTCGGTTCATAATATTGCCCCAACAGTCAAAAGCCACGTGCAGCGTCAAAGTATCAATAGCTGATACTCGTACATATTTTAACTAAAAGCAAAATTCAACAAGCTAAGCGTCACGACTCGATAAACACCGCGTATAGCTGCATAACAAAACCTTTTTTATTAATTGAAAATGCACTGGAAAAGTCCTTTCATTCAGCTAAAATTAAACAGTCGCCAAGTGTTGTCGAGATAATGACGTGAATAATTATTGCTAGCTGGATCATTACTACGCACTATGAGGGCGTGTGAGTGAACATTTTTAATTTGCACGATAGAAAATGAGAATAAAAAGGAATTTAGACGATGAACCTCCATTATTCTCTTGGTATTTTTTTGTGGAAGTCGTTATTGGACTGAGTGATTAAATTAACTTCATTTTGAATTTATAATGAATATTGCTTTAGGGTTTTGTAATGAAATACTCGTAGGTTTGTTGGGTATGTAATGTAGTTGTTTAAAATTATGTTTAACAAAATTATATTTTAAGTAGATTCATTGTGAAACAAAGGTTTTCTCATGGGGTTTCCTAAGCGACCTCTTGGATGTAGTTTCCAGTAAATAATAATACCTTTTTATGCACCTGCCTAGATAGATGATATGATGATGATTGATACTAGTGGCCTCAGGATCCTCCGTGGGGCTGTTGGTTAGATGTCGGCTGTGAAACCGGAGGCCGCGGGTTCAATCCTCGCAACAAGACAAATATTTGCGAGAAAACCAGGTATTTGTTTCGGGTCTGGATGGTTCTGTGAGACCGAAAAGTCTCGTATTTCATGATACACACGTCACAAGACTTGATCTTTGTATGGGGTAAGGACTATGTATGTAGTTATTGGGTGTTTTATTTATTTATTCACCATTATCGCTTATACTGAACTGCATCAACCCATGTGTGTACGTCAAAATGAGGGGCACAGGCGTCCTCTTTAATCGAGAGTGCGATTGATAATGGTTAGGCCATACAGTCTGCCACGCTTATTACTTATCATACGCCCCATTCAGCAACATGGGCTTATAGCATATTACAGTGAACTACTGGTGGTAGGTCTCTCATATGTGAGAGGCCATCTGGGTAGGTACCACCGCAATGTCTATTTCTCCCGTGAAACAACACTGCTTAAATGCACTGTTGTGTTTCGGATTGAAGGACATTGTAGCCAGAGCAACTACTGGACATATTGAGACTTAACATCTTATGTCTCAGGATGGCGAGCGCAATGGAATATTGCTACTGTTCATGAGCGGTCGTATCGCTTACCATCAGGCGAACGGCTTGCTCGTCTCGCCATTCAATGCAATAAAAAAAAAAAAATAATAATAATAACTAATGGATATTATATGCCGTAAAAATCGCTTAAAATCTCCATGGCTTCCATCCACGATTTTGTTCATTGATCCTTGATCAACGCGGTATCTAATAAACAATACCTACAAAACTCCAAAAAAGCAGGATTTTGCCTTAAGTTTCGGAGAAGCAAGTTTTTTTTTCTAAGAATTAATTAGAAGATTTCTAAAAATCTTATTTCTGTCGCTTGATACATGAAAAAATATAAGTCGAGAATGACAAATGTTTCGTACCTTAAATATTATTTTAGTCATTCTAAGAAATATCTCAATAATTTTCTAAAGCGAGCAATTTAATAAGTTTGGAAAACATTTTTGCCATGAAAAATTGTCACTTTGCTTACAAAATTTCATCTCTCATCAGAGCAGTGGAAAATTACGTTAAGCGTTGTTCTGTTGGCTCTGATTTCCACGAATTTAAATAGATGGCGCTAGGTGTTGTAAAATGAACTAAACTTTTAAAACGGTAACAAACGTGAATATTAAACAGTAATAGAAAAAATAAGAAATATGATTTATAAAATAAAATATGATGATTATAAATGTTTGACAAAAATAAAGTACAACATTTTATAAAATGATATTATTTTTGCGTATTCATAATATGTGGAAATGAATGTTAAGAATATTTTTTTTACATTCCAAAACCTATCTATAAAAATAGGTAATACCGTAGATGGATTGATGATTTCTTTTTAAATACAATATGATCAGAGTTATGTTTATATTTTGTTATAATAATCTGTTACAAGGATTTAACGCATTATTTTTAGTTCAAACTTTTCCTTCTTTATCTCCACATTGTCTGCAGAAACCAAGCCCTGCACAATTTACTACAACAACTATTATAAATCTACATCCTTTGTCTCCATGAGTAATAAATAATAAATTAGCATAACAACGACGATACCTAATCTCAAACTGTAGGCACCTACTTACCTCAAAATTACTGCAGTCGGCATCCCCAAAGGATTTGTGCTCACCCAGAATATACGGCACAATGTATGCCTAAGTGAATTATGCCTAAACGTGCTAAGACTCCAAAAAGTACGTGCCTAAATTGAGAAATACGAGTACAGACCGTTGTGAAATGTGAGTGGAAATATTCTTTATTGAAACCGGCGGGGATTTTTAAATCGTCAAATGATATTGGCCACGGATGTGTTATATACGGCTTTCGGAGAGAATTTGCAGTGAGCGGTATCTGAATTTATTTGGTACGTAATTTTATTTGTGGGTAGAAAATATTGTACGGGTACTGAAATTATAATAATGAATTACGGCGTCATTCGTAAATAGTGTTACAACTTATTTTAGTTATCAAATGTTTGTTGTTTCTGCATTCAAACTGAATTTCAAGGTCGTTTTAATATTATCAAGAATAAGGCCGTAAGTGTTTACTAAGAAAGATCTCAACCGCATTGGTTGAAAAAACCACAGAAAAACCTTACATATCGTGAATGTTTTTGATTACTGGTGGTAAGTCTCTCACATGTGAAAGGCCGCCTGGGTAGGTAACAATGTCTATTTCTCCCGCTAAACAGGAGTGTAAACACACTCTTTTGTTCCGGTTTGAAGAACATTGTAGCCAGAGTAACTACTAGATATATTGAGGCTTAACATCATATTATGTCCCAAGATGGTGAGCACAGTGGAATGCCAAGCATTGCTACTGTACACGAGCGGTCGTATCGCTTACCATCAGACAAATGGCATGCTCGTCTCGACATACCAAAAAAAAGAGATTGATTAAAGTCTTTCGAGTAGTAAATTATTCACATTTTACGGGACAGTAGTAATTGGCAAAGAAGCCAACTGTTAAACTAGAGACCAGTGCCCCGAGCAGGAACATTTTGCTCTATAGTATAGAAATCGTAATAGTAAAATTTTGTATGGGAATTTGAACAGCGCCATTGTGAGCGTATTTGGAACTAAATTATGGCAGCGGGAAACGTTTACGACACTCTAGTATGGTAATCGTATAGTCTAGCGATAGTTTTACTATACAAATGTATGAAAAGTGGTAGCACGAATAATTTTTGACGTATGGTATCGTTGTAGTAATAGTATAGTAATCTTTGTCACGATACTATTACTATACGATACTTCAAAATGTTTCTGCTTGGGGTACAGGGGTGTCCTCGCACCGAAGGAAATATTTAGATGGCTACAAATATTTATTTTGGGTTCGGGTGTGGTCAGCACGGGTTGGTTTTGTATAGTTGCTGAACCCACTATACATGACTTTTATTATGAAAATGTGGCGCTAGTACCAGCCACTGTTTACTTCTGTTTATTTTTATTGCTATTATTGGCGAGATGAGCATGCTATTTGCCTGATGGTAAGCGATACGACCGCTCATGGACTGTAGTAAATGAAACAACATACATTACAAAGCAATGCTTGGTATTCCATTGCCCCGCCATCCTGAGATACAAGATGCTAAGTCTCAATATGTCCAGTACTTACCCACCCTCAAAAGCTGAGTTTATATAATATCTACTCTAATATACCACAGAGACGCGTATAAATTGCATGTCATATTCCATGACGTATATAGTCTATGACAAATATGACGTGCCTACTTGCAGTCCGGATCTAACTAATTAACTACACGCAGTTTATGTGCCGGATTTATAGTAGAGGCCCATTACGTGGACATTACATAGTGTTATGAATATCTGGATCTGGATCAGCCCATATACGTCCCACTGCAGGGCACGGGCCTACTCTACAATCGAGAGTACGGTTGAGAGTGGTTAGGCCATATAGTCCACCACGCTGGCCTAGTGCGGGTTGGCGGACTTACATACCATATAAATTCTTATGAATCGCTATGGTATGCAGGAGGTGAGGAAACCCTCACGATGTTTTCCTTCACCGTTTTAGTGCGTGGTGATTGACTGTCAATACACACATGACTCCGAAAAGTCAGAGGTGTGCCCTGGGATTTGAACCCGCGACCACCGTGAACATGTTGGCAGCCGCGTCTGGTCCGTTTTACCAACAGGCCACCACCTATGATATGTTATGAATATACCTAATTGAGATTATGGAGCTTATTTTTAAGTACACGACCACTTACGACCATGGTTAGTTGATTAAGAATAATAATTATCAACTCTTACAAATTTTAATATGTGATTTATTTTATTAGTTGAAGACCAGCTGGGTGTTAGCAGACTGGCTGTGCTTCAATAGTCAGTATCATTAAAATGTGTGGCGATTTTGGCTTAGTTTTTCAGTGGAAGGTGTGAGTGTGGAACAGTATGTATTTCTTTGGAAAAATAAGCATAAAATAGTGATAAATATTGTATTAAAATGCAATAAATAATACTTTAACAAATATTTAATTTGTCATAAGTGTTATTAAATTGTAACATGACCAACAAACGAATAACCTTTCATTTTGGAGATTCTAAGGTAAAACTACAAAAAAGACTAAACTTGAAAGAAAAAAATTATTGTCAGGCAGTAATAAAAAAATACAGACGAAGAAAGTAACACGTGTAAAATCCAAACACTTTAAATGAATATCACTTCGCCAACAATGGATTTAGCATACAGCGTAATGCTTCGGTACTACCTAAAGAGTACCGCAGTAGCTGATTTTCAATGCAAACTTGCACTAAATCACCTTAAAAACAATAGTAAAATTAACTTAAATACATTAGTTTTGAGTGAAGCGATAAACATTGGATTATGTATATATCGATGCGACTATCGTTTACAATAGTGGGAAACTTAACATACTAAAACAAACAGTAATATTGTATTTCAGAATCAGCCTGTGGTGAGACTTTGAGCTTTTGTCGGGAGGAAACCATATCGTTGATGAATAGTTTAGTCTTTACTTTGGCTTATGTATTAAACGAAATAAATAATATTACACACTTACCTATACTCACCCCTTTTTCTCAGAAAGGGTAGGTAGAGCTACCAGGGTACTCACGTTTTGCCTTGTATGTTCCGTTCCACGATGTGATAGGGGGTGAGCCTATCGCCATAAAATAAGGCACTAATTCCTGACTCCGGACAATAATTAATAAAAAAATTTAATATCACTTCGCTCGACCCGGTATTCGAACTCGAGACCTCGCCGTTATCGTACCGTAGTACACCTACACTACCGAGGCTCTCATGATTTTCAACTTCTTTTCAGAAATAATTATATCAACTACTAAATATTTACAGATCCATGCCATAATAGTATCTCACATATATACAAAAATTATTAGATATTAACGTCATAAATACGTCACACTGAAGAATTTTCACGAATTTAATACTATATCAGAATTCGCTATGAGTCTTCTCATTTTAAGTTTGAAGATTTAACATCGTAAAACTTAATGGCTGAGAGCAATATAAAAAAACCGTTTTATGAAAGTATTAGTGGATCAAATTCTTCTCTGACTACGAGGCTTCTTGGTTATGGTTTTTAGTACTTTCTATTTGGCATTAAAGGATAATTTAGACTCATATTAGTTCTAAAGACGATCGGTATTCTAACCTCACCCATGATTTTTTTACATTCGGAGTTAAGTAATAGCATTTTTAAATCAGCTCTTATACGTCCCACTCCAGGGCACGAGTCTCTTTTAAAACCGATAGTACGATTGGGAGTGGTTAGGCCATATAGTCCACCACGCTGGCCTAGTGCGGGTTCGTGGACTTTTCATACCAAAGAAATTCTAAATTGCTATGGTATGCAAGTTTCCTCACTATGTTTTTCTTCAAGTGTGTAGTAATTGACTATCAATACACTCATGATCCTGAACGTGACATGATCCGACGTGTGCCCTGGGATGCGAACCCGCGACCACCGTGAACATATTGGCAACTGCGTCTCCGTTTACTAACAGGCCACTACGCACCCATTGATATTAATTCGATATTATTTAAAAATTTAAGATTATTAAAAGCAATCAATTCTCCTAACTAGGTTATTTTCATTCTTTTTCCATATACAGGGTATATAGAAAGAAAAAGAAAAAAAGAAGATAATAAAAGAAAAACAGAATTGAAATTTCGTTTCTTTGCAAAATTTTTAGTTGTATTATGTTATAGTAACAAAAACTACCACCCGGCTTCATTTTCGGTAGCAGTTTATATACCCTGTATTAGATATTCCACAGAAACATGAAGAAACATGCTTCCAAGACAAAAAAAAAAAGTTTAATAGCAGAATTAAAGCCACATCATCCGGTCACGTGTATCCGTTCCCATAAAAATGCAGTAAAAAGGCACTCGGCGGTCGCTGGAACGATACACCACTTCCAAATCAAGAGCGATTTATTCTATGGCTCCTGCCTATTATGACGATATTTTCTTATTACTTCCTTGTGGAGAAGATAATGCAGGTAGGAAATTAAAAGTAATAATAATTCTGCTTGTGGTATTAATGAATTTTACCTTTTTTAATTTTTATGAATGTCGAGACAAGCATGTCTTCATCATTAGGTAAGCGATACGAACGAAAATAAGTTAAAGCAATGCTTGACATTCCACTGCGCTCCCCATCCTGAGACGTAGGATGTTTAGTCTCAATATATCCAGTAGTTACTCTGGCTACAATGGCCTTTATACCGGAACACAACAGTACAGTTACACTGCTGTTGACGGAAAAAATAGACATTGCGGTGATACCACCAATAAACTAGCTAATAACAGAATTTTTCCTACATGCATACATAGCTTCCTCCACTTAATTTTTTGCGTCCTCAGATGCCTGATAATTGGGTTTTATACAATAAAATTGATCTTCATTACAGCAGCGTTTTTTAATACTATTTTTTTAAATACCAATTCTTCAGGTTATAGACAGAATTCTAGCTTAATTGATGTAGTACATTTTCCGTATTCATCTGGGCTAAGGCGATATGGTGAAGTTTGTGTAAAGCCGTATCAGGAATGATACTTAGTTGTTCTTAAGTATTATCTATAGTACATTGTCACTAATTTACCATTACCATCTGTCTAAATTCTATTAGCGGGTGGTGAAATTTTGAACAACAAATAAAATTTCAAAAATATTTAATAGAAAGATGTGCATGCTTGCATTATTATAGATTTCTATTCCTTATTTAAACAACAAGTATTTATACTCGTAATATAATAATAATATTATTAACATGTTATAATAAAATGTGAAGGGAGAAAAACTGTTTAATATTTTGATAACATTATGACAACAATATATACTGACGCCAAAAAATCGTAGAGCATTTGTTCTACAATTATTTCTACTCTATTTAAATCCAATATGACAAACGAGCTGCGAATAGACAAATATTTCAAAGTTAAATACCCCAATGTACCGTTTATAACTTACTACATAGGTTTGTTTTTCGTAAAAGTAATTTACATTCAATTTTATTGACCCCGAATGTTTTCGTAGAGTTATTGTCGCTCTTTTCAGTTCATAAATAATGCAACTGTTAATGAGGAATAGAATATAGCTAATGAATTATCTAGGCAATCATAGTGGTCAACTACGGCCTAACCCCATTCAGCTGAGCTCTCGATTCTTGAGGAGTCTCATGGCAGAAGTGGAGAATATGATTTGATACACTACAGTAGTATCTAGAAACTTTACCATAACTTTAACTTGGTATCAATTATACATTTAACATCATCATCCTTGATGCTATTCACCCAAGATTTTAGAAATATGTTTTAGCGGCTGAGTGAAACAATATTGCATAACTTTAATACAGTATAATATTAATGTTTCGCTGTAATATTCTGTTCGTTTATGATACAAGATAATATATCTAAAAATTAATACAGCCAATAGTCGTATACAAAGACCGTACCGTATTAACCGTAAATTAAGTTCTAAATCGTGTGTCGTGGGTATCAAAATCACGAGAGACTTTCCGGTCTCAAACCCAGACCGAAAACATATATTTATACACCGCAAATTTATCTCGATGCTGAAATCGAACCCGCGACGCGCGGTTTATTACTGGTTTCTGAGTCATTGCACTGCGGATATAATAATATATTTTTATTTATTTATTTTGACAGCCTCCTTGGCGCAGTTCGTTAGACGCCACCTGTGAAACATGAGGCCGCGAGTTCGATCCCCGCACCGAGAGAAATGTTTGTGCGGCCCACAAATATTTATTTCGGGTCTGGGTGTTTGTGAGACCGAAATGTCTCTCGTAGTTCCTTGTACCCAAGATGCAATACTTGACCTTAGTGTGGGGTCAGGAATATGTATGTGACTGTTGGGTTTTATTTATTTATATTTAATAGTTTTGGGATTCCAAAAACACACAAGTGTAAAGAACAATGACCGGATATTGACCGCTTAAAATACGTGTTACATATACTATTAACATTATGTTTAAACACTCATGTTAATTATTTGACAATGTATTCAAAGTTGTTCTATTTTTGGGGTACCGTGGAGGAGGTTTTTATGTTATATTTTTTGTTTAATTTTTATTTGATATTGTTTTTATTTTACCCATGTTGTGTATGTTGCGTCTGTGAAAAATAAATCGTATTTCTTTCTTCTTTATCTTTATTGCCATTAATTAAGATTTTATCCTAATCTGATGTCATTGAAATTAAATAAAGGTACGAATGCACTTATAGTCACATTTATAGCCATGATTTCGTGTCGTGAGTATCGGAAACTACGAGAGAATTTTTGGTATCACAAACTACCAAACCCGAATGTTAACCCGAATGTCAAGTAGCACGCGACAAAATACCTTTGGATCACATAAATATTTGTTTAAGTGCGGGAATCGAACCCGCGACCTCTCGTTTCTGACCAATTGCGCCACGGGCGGATCATGTAATCAATTGATATTCTTGAAACAAGACGATCTTGGATAGTTTCCAAATCTAGATAAATTTTGGCATTATTATCATTATTATCGGCCGCAATAAAGCTAAGTATGCTCTAAGATTACGAAATTAAGAACGATTTATTTTTATTCATGACTCGCATTCGAGGTTCTTGAGGTCGTTCGAGAATCTTAAGCTGAGAATGCCTGTGCACACCACGACAATTATAGACAAGTCTTTTACTGTCAAAGCAGTTCGATTGTGTGACGCGCTTCCTGTTGTGTCTTCATTCAAGAGGCTAATTAAAGAACACTGCCTTTCTCCTTATTTAAATAGATTTTCGGCGATTTTATCTCAAACATCTAAATCATTTAACAATTTGTATTTATTATAAATATATTAATTTAGTATTATATATTTATAAAAATATATAAAATAAAGTAAATAAATAACACCCAACAGTCACATACATTGTCCTGACCCCACACTAAGATCGAGTCTTGTGTCGTGGGTATCAGGAACTACGAGAGACTTTTCGGTCTCACAAACACCTAGACCCGGAAGAAATATTTGTGGGCCGCACAAACATTTCTCTCGGTGCGTGGATCGAACCCGCGGCCTCTCGTTTCACAGGCGGCGTCTAACCAACTGCGCCACGGAGGCTGTCAAATATATTTATATTTATGTTTTTTATTGTGTATGTATATTATGTTGTTATATGTTTTATGTTTAGTCAGTATTAGTATTATTTAGTTTCCTCTTTTATTAATTTATTTTACACTGCCCTATCTTTCTTTTCTTCTAAATCTATCCCATAGTTGTAAAACATTGCTTTAAGCGATAAGACCGCCATTTGTACTTTTTTTTAAATTTCTGATTCTATACTGGGTATCTCAAGACTGCTACCGAAAACGAAGCCAGGTGGTAGTTTTAATGACTACAAACACAATGCAACTAAAAATTTCACAAAGAAACGCGACAATTATTTTTTATGATTTTTTAAATATCGTCATTGTTGGGTGGTAAATCCATAGTTATTGCTAAAATAATAATTTAAACTCTTTTATACCTTAGGGTATTTATAAATAAAAGGGTATACAATATTATTTTAGGAAAAAATGTATTTACCACCCAAATATGGTCATAGGAAAAAAATAACAAAAAAAATTGTCGCTTTTTTTTGCAACTTTTTCTGTTGAATCGTGTCTGAAGTCGCTTAAACTACCACCCGGCTTCATTTTCGGTAGCAGTCTTGATATACCCTGTATATATTTGAAATGTGTATAATAAATATTTAAATAAATAAATAAGTATCCTCCAAATTTTATCAGAAAATTGTTGGAAGAGACCGACGTCCGACGAATATGTATAGGTACAATCAACAATAACTTTATTTTTTCAAAGTTGTTTTGTTAGGATCACCAAAATTATTACTAATCAATGATGATATATTATAAAACAAAGCACTTTTTCGCACCCATCGGATTATTTTTATTTATTTATTTATTTATTTAATTCTTTATTGTACACAGTAAAAAGAAATAACAGTTTAGAGACAGTATAAAACAACAAAGTACAAATGGCGGTCTTATCGCTCTAAGGCAATTTCTACCAGACAACCATGGGATGGATATATGAGTAGGAAAAAAAGAAAGGGCAGTGTAAAATAAAGACAAATGAAATGAAAACATATAAATACATATTGTATATACATACTTATATACATTTATAGACGAATAAACATACATATATATACACACATATATATATATATATATATATATATATATATATATTACCAATATAATCAATAAGAGGAAATAATCCTGATCAGTTTATAGAGATAGGTAGTGTTCTTTTAATAGCTTTTTAAATGATGACAGTGTTTGAGCCTGCCTCACCACAACAGGAAGTTCATTCCACAAACGAACAGCTTGAACACTGAATGATTTATCCATAAATGTCGTGGTGTGGACGGGCATTCTCAGCTTTAGGTTCTCAGACGACCTCAAGGACCTCGTATGTGATTCATGAAGAAAAAGAAATCGTTGTTTCAGATAAGAAGGAGTGATAGGATTGAATAAAATATTGTATAGAAGTGACAGTATATGGGTATTCCGGCGAAGTCGTATAGGTAACCACTTGAGCTTAGCACGAAACTCAGAAACATGATCATATTTGCGTAGACCAAATATGAATCTTATGCAGAAATTTTGAAGGCGCTCAAGTTTATTTAGTTGGTCCTCGGTGAGATCTAGATAGCTAACATCGGCATAATCAAGGATGGGGAGTAGGAGCGTTTGCGCAAGCGAAACCTTCGTGGCAACGGGTAGGAAGTTGTGTAACCTTCGCAAGGACTTAGCCGAGGTAAAGAGTTTTCGACTGACTTCTCGAATCTGCGGACCCCATGTGAGGCATTTATCTATGTGCAGACCTAAATTTTTCACAACATCGCTGTATGGGATGGTAATACCTTCACAAACAACGCTTGGCAGTAGGGCCCAGTCAAGTTTGGAGATCAACCTGGAGCTGCCGACAATAATGTTTTGGGTTTTTACTATCAAGTATATATTTTTGTACAGAACCCATCACCAAAAATTATTCAAATTTCTAACATTGCTCCGTTTTTTTAGTGGCAACAGTTTTCGTATAAATAGTCAAACTTTCCTATTCCAATCAGTCGGTAAGCCGATTCGAACACTTGGCTTTTGTGATTCCAAACCTTTAAAAAATTGACAATGGCTCCAACTCCTCAAGAGACCATGGTCGCTCAAGAAGCCGTAGCAGGTCCTGAGACCGTGTCTGGAGCCCAAGGTGTCCGATCAAGACCTCTGCTTAGCGAAGAAGTGGTCATCAGTGGGATGTCAGGTATCTTCCCGAAGTCTGACAGCATTTTGGAGTTCAAGCAAAATCTGTTTGGTCAGGTAAGTCATAGTTCTGATTTTTTGAAACTATAAGTATGAGAGCTGGTGTCACCTAAATTTTACTGGTGGTAGGTCACTCATATGTGAGAGGCTATCTGGGTAGGTGCCACCGCAATGTCTATTTCTCTCGCCAAACAGCGGTGTAAATGCACTGCTGTGTTCCGGTTTAAAAGACATTATAGCCACAGTAACTGCTGGACATATTGAAACACATCGAATTAAGTTTGAAATAGTATATCTAACGTAGCACGCAAGCTGCTTTCAATAAGTATTAATAAAAATCCTAGAAATTCGCCTATATTCAATCAGCAATAGATTCAGCAATAGAGTCATTGTGGCTAGTTTGAGAATAGAGGAAATACTAATTTGTGGTCTTTCTTTCATGAAATCTAATTTGTGGCTGCAAATCACGTCTTGATATTAAAAGGCCACCTAACCTAAGGCCTTATAAATAAGATATTTAAAAACCTATTTTAGTTATTGAATGTTTTGCACCCTTCGTACAGTTTTTAATTAGTTTTGAGGGAAGAAGACTAAACATTCGATTCTTAAAATACGTTTTAAAACAGTCTATGAATAAGGACTCTTATGTCTAGGGGTTTCAAGCGTATTACAGTACCATAAAGTTCTTATTATAAGCTAATGTATCTTTGCAGTTGCTTACAACGGATAAGCGAGCTGCTTGTTTGACCATTCTCGTCTATATTTTTTTTATCCCCTTTTTGTTATGATTATTATTATTATTTGGTATGGCAGTTTTGATGGTTTATTATCCCGTGTTGGATGTTGAAAAACTCATACTAAATCTTGGACATTAGGTAACATTTTAAAAGTTTATAATACTTATGTTATTGTTTCTCATACATTAGTAGGTACAAAAACATCCTTGTGATACAAATTATATAAGATAATTGTATATTATAAAGCAGGGCCTCAGTTTCACCTGAAAATGCGTTTCAAATTAAATATTAGTTTTCCATAAAATTATCTGTTATCTAATCATTATCTAAAACTATATTCAAACAGAAAATAACCCACTCTCACGACTCAACACGATTTCCACCTAATTTCCTACTAATTGCGATACACCCACAAAGAATTATCGATATTAAACAAAACCTTTGCTTCCAGGTCGACATGGTCACTGATGACTCTCGTTGGGACTTCAATCACCCAGAAGTGCCGAAGCATCTGGGCCAAGTCAACGGGATGAGCAAGTTCGACGCTCAGTTCTTCAAGGTCCATTACAAACAGGCCTGCACCATGGAACCGATGAGCCGGAAACTTCTGGAACATGCTTACAGCGCCATCTATGATTCAGGTTGGTTCACTACCTACACTGGATTTTTATTTATCGGACAAAATATATTGCTATTTATTTTGCAAAATAAAGTTTTAGGATATAAATTAAGAAAAGATAAACATATGTATAAAATGTCGATTTTATGATAATTTGTTAAGTACATCCTAATCATCTAGTTTGTTTTAAAAGCATATGTATGTACCATGATAACATGATTATTAAGAATATGACAATCAAAGCCTCCTTTGTTTATGAAACACTAAATAAAAAAAATATATTATATAAGCAGAAAATTACTTTTACGTATGAACTTCAAAATAGCACATTTTCTCCAAAAAACACAATAGAAAACAGGAAAAGAACTGCCATAGTCATCTCAAGTATAATTTCTCCCACAGGCATCAACCCAATGCAGCTGAAAGGGAAAAAAGTGGGCGTATTTGTGGGATCCAACTTCTCGGAGTCAGAGAAAACCGTCATTTACGAGAACATTCAGCGTAACGGCTTCGGCATCACTGGGTGAGTCGATACAATTCAATTTATTGACGTCATTTGGCGGCGGGGCTTTTTCGCCAGTTTTTCTATAGCAATTTGAAGGTGACCTATTGCCATCATTCAGGAGTCTGCAGAGTATTTTAGTTATAAGTAGTTTAGGTTCAATGAGGTATGTCTAATTGGTTTTGAGAAGACCAGCAAGAGAGTATACAAAATAGTTTCTTAGATTTTCATGAATGTTACAAATTGAAATGAAACTATTGTTTATTATTGCAAGCTGTAAAGCAATCGAAACGTCGGAAAGCAAAAAAATAAATTAAATAATTCCGCGATATAATCCGTAAAAAATAGTTTTACTTCAAAGAAATACACATTTCTCACCGTGATTACGCGCGTACCATTAAGCGCATTGAAGTCACTTTTCAATAATTAAGCATTTACATTAAAACTGGAAATGTCCCTACATAATATAATTTACAATCTTATAGAATAAACCGCACCGCGCCGAATCCTTTCTGGTGCAACATAATATATCTCTGGTTGGATTGCCAGAGATATATTAAGAGGCAATGTCGCCAGTAGATTCTCACCAGCCACGGTTCGGACTTACTTTGACAAATTAAAAAAAAAATAGTGAAATAAATGTTTGTAAAGAATATATAATCAAATACTGAGCTTAATCTATATCCACATTAATTTAGAGAGCAACCACTAGCTTTCCCTACCACGATGACAAAATACCAAATGACCGCATAATGTATGGACATAAAGTTTTCGAATGGCCTCCCGTTATAGAGTGTTAAACGCGTTTGAATTTAGTTTAGAAAATAATTTAGTCGAAATTCAATTACGCCGGATCAAATTATGAACGCCGCGCCATTTTGCTAAACCGGCAGATATTGCCGCAGCTAAGTTGCGTGTGGGAATTAATATTTTTGTGACTACTGATATGTACTACTAGTTTGGATACTAAGCCATATTTTTTACATACAGGGTATATCAAGACTGTTACCGAAAACGAAGCCTGGTGGTAGTTGTAGTGACTACAAACACAATGTTACTAAATTTTGTGCAAAAAATTGTGACGATTTTTTTGTAGTTTTTTTCTATCGTCTTATTAGGATGGTAAATACATAGTCTTTTGTTAAATAATGGTGTAGACCCTTTTATTTTTAAATACGCTATGGTATGCAAGGCTTTAAACTATTATAATATTCTAGCAAAAACTATGGATTTACCACCCAAACTCGACGATATTTAAAAAATAATAAAACAAAATTGTCATTGTTCTTTGCGAAATTTTTATTTACATTGTGTTTGTAGTCACTAAAACTACCACCCAGTTTCGTTTTCGGTAGCAGTCTTGAGATACCCGGTATAAAGGTATTATAAGATATACTGTACTACACTGTTGTACTATGGACTTTATATAAAGAAGCTACAAACTAAAAAACCCTAGTTCTTAAAATGACGTGATTTCAACAAAATAAATAGATTGTTTGGTATTAAATTATTAAGTCAGACTGATTAAAATAAAATATTGAACATTTTTTAATTTAATTTCTTACGAAGGTTTTCAGTCTTCTTTCACATCTACATTACCTTACAAACAAAACTAAAAGCAAGTTACTTTTAAGAGCGTTTATACCCTGCACGCGCTTTTTGGCTTAAAAACAGGACTTTTCAAATGAGATAATAGCCACCAATAAACAATTTAAAGGAAAAATAATTAGTACTAATTTTAGAAAAGGTTGTCATCTAGGGATTTTGGTGGAAAATATTATAGATTGATGGATAATTTGTGAGTACTATACGGATTACTGAACACAAGTTTCGTTATTTAGGTTTTAAATGGCAATTTAGAAGCTTAAGATATCCGAAACCACTAAATATAAGATGAAAATAAAAATATTATCAGACTAATAAGACCCTTATGGAGGGATTTTGCTGAGAAAAATAATCTTTTTGTGTTTAGTTCCTGAAAAATAAAAAATTAAACAATGCGAAATTATTCAGAAACTCTCGTCAAGAACATATTTTTTTTCACCAACTTATCGTACATAATTTTTATAGCAATTGCATATTACAATAGAAGAACATCTTATCAATAAACTACCATTTTTATATTTCAACAAAATTAGTTTTCATGTTTTCTACAAATATTTTAAAAACCACTATAAAACACGCTGTCCGACGTGGATCAAATCAGACCGCCGCAAGGCCTTCTAGAGGGAGGACGTATCGCTCGTCGCTCCGGCCTGGCTGCAGTCGATTATGCCGCGCGTAGTAAAAATAGCCACGCGCGGAATGCGATTACCACATCTTAGTACTTTGGTAGTAAAATATTTAATTATTTTTATTACCTACAATAATTTTGTAGTGAGTATAAATTATGTTTCAGGTAATATAATGGGATTTAATTCCGAGGCTAAATTATGTTATGTATTGTAATATAAAATTAAATATATTTCGTAATTGTAAGGGGTTGTAAGGCTCCTAACACTATTTATGTGTGCGAACACGAAATGATTCATAAAACGTCCGCAGTGTATACTGATTGAACACTGATTTGAATGCAACTTAACAATGTAATAATAACGAAAATATGATTAGTATCCAAAATTTGTATTATTCTTTGCTTGCACAGTAATATTTGTCTACTTATAATGCAAATAAAATATTTTTATGATATTATACTACAGTTACATTTCAATTGAATATTTGAAGCGCACGGATCAAAGTTGTTTGAGCCGATTGTATAGCGAGCCGACGCGGCAGCTCTACGCACACAGCTTTGGTCGCTTATGTGTGCGTGAAATTAACGAAGAAATACCTATAGTTGACTTTGCGCGCAAGGTGTATACGCTCTTAAGGTATTAACCAAAAGTCTCACGAAGCGATATAAATTTTCAGCACAATTAGTTTCAATGTCTTCTATGATTCATACGTCATTAGCTAAATTATTAATGAAGCGTGGATATTGCATAGTCAGGATATAGGAAGTATTTGCTCATTATGTGAGTATTACTTCCTACTATTCAATTATCTATCTTCTCTTATGGATAAGTTACTTTCGAAACTCGTATCTTTGACATTAAAATTGCAAAATATAACCGGATTATCAACTTTGTGATTTAAACTCTCAAAAACTCAAACCTGACGTAATTTCCTTATCAAAATCTCCTTCAGATAGTATGACCTTAAATGTTATCATAATAAGTAGCTTCAACGTCCTTTACTGCATGTAACTAAAAATATACTCAACAGGCGTACCTTATGTAGCCTGCAAACCCTAATGCAATTTGTTTACTTGACTCTATTGCAATCAAGATCTAACGTACTCTTCTACCTGAAAATTACTCCCCAAATATTCATATGCTGACAAATTCAATTTATCAAGGGACGTAAGTTAGTTATTGTAAATAATTACGCAGCCCTATCCATAAGTGATATTACATGGCCCTAAACGAATTTAGCTAAAGCAAATATAATTTGAGTGCCATCAAAACACGCTCGAGGCAAGCCGACCCCTCTGTTAGTCCATTCGTTTGGCAAAATATGTCATTGTTTATACATGAAGATGTGGATAATGAATATTCAATCCATGAACTATTGATAAGAAATGTAAATGGAGTAATATTTTTATTAAAAATACGAAAGTACAAATGCCTCTTTGAAAGTTTGTGATTCTTTCAAGACACAATTAAATACTTTTATTACTGAGTTTGATCACTAGGTAGTATAGGTGATAACTTGTATGGAAAATGACAGATACTATGCTCATTTGTGCAATTAATATGCTTAATAGTAAATAATTTAAGAACAAAATAATAATTTTAAATATTGCCAGCAAAAACTATTAAAAAAATACGTGAATGGCCAGTAACAAAAAATCCAACCCGCAATAAATTAAACACATACACAAAAGAATATATTTGTTGCACCGTAAATCCTCTACCCACGTCAAGTGTATAAATTACAAGGGCCTAAGTAACCTTTGGCTTGTTTCTCCGTCACCATTTCTTATCTAGCTGACAACTATCTTAATTATCTCGACTCCATTAAGGGATCTGTCTTTATCGTCTTGCGGTGCGGGAGCCTAAAGGACTGATGTTGGTACAGTTTTATCTTCACTTGAAGACCTCATTAGATTGCCGGGAAAATCTTGTTCTGGAATGCCAAAACTTTGAATCACTTCGTGGGAACTGTTTGGACTTGAATGGGCAAAAGGTGGTAGAGTAGTTTGTAAGGGTTATTAATATGAGTTAGGTAGATAGATCAGGAATACTTAGAATCATTATGATAAATTGAAGCTCAGTTCTTTTATCGTATGCAATAGAGGGTGCTTTTGATAGAAAATGATAAAAGCCTATAGCCTTATTAATTGATAGTTTTAAACCTATAATAATTATCCAATAATTTATCCCTTTCGAACTACTTTTGAATTTAGTTTGAGCGAAGAGGACAATACATTCGATAGCAGAAATAAGTTTTAAAACTATATAAGGCTGCTACAATAAATGTACCTGTATTATTAGTCCAATGGTATAGACATAGAAGAGCACAAGAGTAAGTAGAGAGAGTAAGAGAGAGATGTTTAGAAAAGTCCTCAAAAATAAATGAAATGTTAAACACTGAATAAACTGAATAATAGACGATAGTTTTGTAGCATTACATTGAACAAACTTAACTTTAACTTTAACTGAAGTAATTAGCGCAACATTTTAATTTAGCAATATTTTTCATTTATTTCCTGAAGGCTTTGTCTTGAGAAGCGACCTACTTGGCAATATCTCATGTCACGCCGCGAAAATAGTTCCTTGACACGACATCCGCTAGGAAATGTACTGAGGAAGGTTCGTATTAAAATATACAATGGAACACAGTACACCATACAAATAGTATAATTGCTCTGATTATACAAGGACAATGGTAGCAAATATTTTTAGTTCTAAAAGAAATGTAATATTATGAAATGAAATTACAGCTGTATCCACTAATCGATATGCATCAGCTTATATGCATCCCACTGCAAGGTAGGTGCCCCTCTACAATCCAGTATATTACGATTGAGAGGGTTTAGCCTATGTTGTCCATCACGATGGCTTAATGCGGGTTGGCGGACTTTACACATCAAAGAAATTCTTATAAATCGCTATGGTATACAGGCTTCCTCCCGATGATTTCCTTCCTCGTTGTATTCACACAAATCGATAGGAAATGGTAATGCCAGCCAGTAAGTCGTTACACTTTTTGATATGCACTAAATTCACAATTAGTCAAATAGTATCTAGTTCCCATTTTGTCATTTCTGTTAAAAAAAAGAGCATTCAAAATACGTCTTCATATTGCATTTAGTACTTACTATAGGATTTAGATGGCATCGTAGTAATCAAATAACTTATAGACAACTAGCGGCCCGACCCAGCTTCGCCTGGGTGCATATATTTTTTGATTCCACTCCGCACCAATGTGATGTGCACTCTACATGTTTTATACTCTTTGATGTTCTATTGTATTTAATCCTTTGATTTATATTAAAACGATCAGTATATACTCAGCATCGGTGTTGTTTTATTCATCTCTATCGCCGAACCTCACATGGCGACCCTGCCAGGACCTTTTTGCCTCACACCAAATACATGTTATTTTTCGTATTAATCTCTTGTATACCTAAACTTGACATAGCTATCCTACTGTCTGGCTCAATCCCGTCTCATCCGTCTGTTCAGTCTCTTCCCGATCCGTCCCGTCCTTTTTCTTTTATTATCCATCCCGTCTTATAACGTGCATTTACATTTCGTCCTATCAAATCTGTCAGCTATCCCAGCCCTCTCCCGTACCTTCCACTCTATTATATCCCGTCTCTCCATATACATGTACATAAAAGATTGCCTTATGAAATTTTGACATTAAAAACTTAAGCGTTTTTTATTGTTCATCCGATATCCCTTCCCTTAATTCAGCACCAAAATGCTGTTTTTCCAAATAATATTGCACGCCATTACTTTTTGTTAGTAATAAAGTAATAATAACAATTTAAAAAAAGAATTGGCCAAATTGGTCCAGGCGTTGTTGAGTTATGCGCTTACCAACACATTTTGCGATTCATTTTTATATTATAGAAGAAGATATTATAGTCCACCCTGCTGGCTTAGTGCGGGTTGGCGGATTTTATTTCACGTAGAATTTAATCCGAAAAGTCAGAGGTGTGCCCTGGGATTTGAACCCGTGACCATCGTTAACTTGTTGGCAGTCGCGTCTAGTACGTTACCATATACAAATTAATAAAACCTTCATACTGCCTTACCAGGTGACGTAAGTAATAGAACAAATATTTAAAAATATAAAACTGCATATCGTTTCATTATAATGTCTAGATACGGCATCAACGTACCAATATTTTTTTTATTCTTGAGTCTGAAAACAATACTAATGCGAAATTTAAATATGTCCCCCAGCGCATATAAAAGTATAAATTCAAAAAACAATGTCGTTTATGAAAACGAAAAATTATAATTAGATATATTTTGGTATACTCCGGCAAAACGCTTCGATAGAGTATACTTTGTTTAAAACTGTTGCAATAATCTCAAAAACAATGGGCGATTTTGGTAGATGTGGACATCGTTTTAATTTACATTTAACAAAATTATGCGCAAGACGCCGTATCTAGATAATATTATATACACGATGTACACATTTTTTGAATTTTGTTCTATTTCGTCAGCCGTCAATGAAAGACAATGGAAAGATAGATCATTTTACGTTGGATGGTAGTTGAAGCTGGACCGTCTTTTACGTCTCCCGTCAAATAAACAAAGATCATCCTATATTGGCTGGACGCATCACGCTTAAACGATACCCAAAAAAAAGGTTTTTAGTATCTTCCTCAGAAATTTTCCTATTTTTCTCACCCCTAAAACCTTCCCAGGACTTCCACGAATATTTCAAGACCAAAATCAGCCAAATTGGTCCAGGCGTTGTTGAATTATGCGGTTACCAACACATTTTGCGATTCATTTTTATATTATAGATAAGTAGTGAATACAGAAAATCCCAGCAACAAAATCACATATCAGAACCTCATAATGACGTAATATAAAAATCTTACCGTACTAGACCTCGCACAATTATAAAAAAAATGTCGTGAAGCACAGGTGCCGCTCGCACCGTGTTTGGCTAATAACAAAATAATTATGAAAAAGCACCACGCTCGAAAATACACCCAGTTCGTTAAATCGTCCATTCGGAACCTCGTAGCAAACATGTAGAGCTAACGAACTTGTTCTGATATTTTAGGATTTTAACGTAACAATAATTTGATACTGATTTCAATTTCATTTGATAGGGTCAGGACTATGTGTGTGATTGTTTGGTGCTATTTATTATTATCATTATTGATTTAAAAATTAATTTTACAAAATATTAGGGCTTTTTTCACAGCTATGAATAGGAAGACAAGTTGCCACTCGCCTGTTGGTAAGCGATACGACTGCTCATGAACAGTAGCAAAATCAAACAACTCCTTGAGTTACAAAACTATGCCTGGCTTTCTACTGCGCTCGCCATCTGAGACATAAGATGTTAAGTGTCGATATGTCCAGTAGTTGCTCTGGCTACAATGTCCTTCACACCAAATCACAACAATGCATTTACAGTTGGCGAGAGTAAGAGACATTACGGTGGTAACTACCCAGGCGGCCTCTCACATATGGAAGACCTACCACCAGTAAATAAATTATTAACACCTTTTCCCTTATATGTATTGTATGATATGTGATCATATTCCTACATATTATTAAAACGTGAGTCGAAACAGTAGATGGACTTTTATATTAATTATAAAAATGCCTGAGGATACAAAAAAGAACAGCTTGAATGAAAATTGTTAGGAAATAGTTTTTATTGAAATAATTATATGATTATAATGCAATATAATATAATATTTTACAAAAATATTCTAAGGGGACACCCGGATTTGAACCGGGGACCTATCGATCTGCAGTCGATTGCTCTGCCACTGAGCTATATCCCCTTGTTGATAGCATTCCAAATAATGGGATCGGTTTGATGGAGGTATATTAAGACTGCCAAACTTTTTCAGAGAAATCATCCCTTAAAACGACAAAAGGCAAAAATCTTAAAATTCTATATGCGCTTCTATTATAATATTTTTATGGATAATAAATAATCAAAAGCAATGCACGTTCATTTTGCATTGTTATCGCTATACTGTATTTTAAAAACCTTCTGCACATACGTCAATTATCTATTTTAATGTTTTGAAGCACATTGAATCAAACTCCTCCCTCTGTTAGTTACGCTCACAATACTAAAGCAAACGTTAATTAGTTTTTTTTTTCATGAAAAACTCTATTTTATTACAATCAATTTTGCGTCTAAAATGTAAATGTATATTTTTTAGTAAATAATATATTTTGTTTCGAAACTCAGAAAAACTCAATACAATGCAAACTAAAAGAAACGCATAGTTTTGTTATTTATGTTGAAATTTGGAATTTACACGAACACGGAGAGAAATTCGGTGGACATTAATTTATCCCATTGGTTTCTCAATAACTGCTTGTATGAAAGATCAGATAAGCATTTCGGTACATTTACGTCTAAACTAGATTTATCATTGTGTAAAAAGAATTGCGACTGTAATTGGGATCATGTTGCCTTTTGAACCGAATTTAAAAAGGGTCGGTACTTACTATTAAAATAATTTACATCAATGACTGTAGAATAATATATCTCTACAAAAATAAAATATTCTTTTATCATAAATATTCAAACCCAAAACGCAAAAAAGAAACAAAAACAAAACGTATCTCAAAAATAAAAAAGGGACCGGGCTCGTAAAACAAAACGGTCACCAAATTGATACGCGCAATCGTTTCTAATATCAAAGATTTATTATTTCACATCAGAAGTAAAGTTCCGAGAAGCTTCGGTACGGACAAATAGCATTGCATCTGTATAACGACGCTTGTATAAGGTTAATAAATGTCGATACGTCTGGTGTAATGAACTCTTTCAAACTATTTATATATCTGTCGTGTGTTTTATTAATGTTTCTTTGTTGCAGTTATTTAGTACATTTTTCACATGTTCATAAGAGAAATTTTATATTTTATCATTTTATTTATTTATTTTACTAACTTTATATACCAAACAGTATACATGCGGACCTAACGCTAGAGGCATTCTCTGACAGTCTACCTTTAGGTGAAGCAGAAATGGAGTAAAGCAGATTTATTTCACATTTAGATAGGGAAAAAAAGTACAATATTTAAAAATAAGTAATATTTAAAAAATAATATTTAATTTAGGCAGGTCCAACTTCGAGAGAGAGGTCAATCGTCGTATCCAACTCGGTTGGGCAGCGTTCGGGAAACTACGCGACGACTTCTCGTCCAAAATACCTCAGTGCCTTAAATCGAAAGTCTTCGATAGTTGTGTGTTGCCAGTGATGACTTATGGCACCGAGACGTGGCCTCTCACTATGGGTCTTATTAGGAAGCTCAAAGTCACTCAACGAGCTATGGAGAGGGCTATGCTCGGGGTTTCCCTACGAGATCGAATCAGAAATGAGGAGATCCGTAGGAGAACTAAAATAACCGACATAGCCCACCGGATTAGCAAGTTGAAGTGCCAATGGGCAGGGCACATAGCGCGGAGATCTGATGACCGATTGGGTCGGAAAGTGCTCGAATGGAGGTCACTTAGCGGAAAGCGCAGCGTGGGACGTCTACCCACACGGTGGTCAGACGACCTGGTAAAGGTCGCGGGACGTCGCTGGATGCAGGCTGCCTCCAACAGGTCTCTGTGGAAATCATTGGGGGAAGCCTATGTTCAGCAGTGGACTTCCTTTGGCTGATGGATGGATGGATGGATTTAATTTATGAATAATATTTTCTTTTATTATCCTTTTCAAATACGTAATTGCTACGTATTTTTTCTACGTTTTTCGTTTCCTTTAAATGTTTCTGACACGTCTGGTTTCTAATATACAAGAATAACCTCAGTCTGTTTCTTTAATTAGATTGAATAGTAATTATTTTTTTCGGCTTCTTCGCAATTTTTAGTGATTCTCATGTTATGCAATTATTTTTATAGGTATAATTACTTCTGAGTGTTCTTTGGTATTCCTGCCACTTCTGTTAGTCTTTGCTTTACATGATCAAAACTTTTGAGTAACAAAACTACAACTTTTATAGCGTAAAATATATCCTTAAACTCATTATCACATAAGTAATCTGTATAAAAGACTAGACCACATCAATTTAACTCAAAACGAAAAACATTGGACGCGAACTGTTTAATATTTCATTGTTGCATCGGAAATGTAATACGATCCAATCAGCTTTCATTCGACCGAAATTCCTTTTATACATGTATTTATATTCACAATAGGCCCCGTTGAATGAAAGAGTTTAAAATATTTACGTACAAATGTATTAACAGTGCTTGGCAACACGCCGTCAATATTCATTTAGCTTGGATGCATATTTATAAAGGTGGTGAAATACGTTTAAATTGTTTTGAATGGAAAGCATTTTAATTAGCATGGGGATGCCCTTTGGCTCGTTAGTATTCTATTTTTTTTAAAGTAGATATTGTTATTATGGTGATTATTTGAATCTACTGCTTAACAAAACATCTTTAGGTGTATGCCACTGTTAAAAGCTTACCTTGTTATTCTGGGACGACCATCTCCATACATAGCCATTGCCATTACTGAGCCAGGGATATTTAACTGATTTTAATATAAATTATAATAAAAGATTAGCAAGCAGAAATTAGTGTCTTAAGCTGGAGTATCTTAATTAATTGTCTTTGTTTTTATTACGATAAAAATTTTAAATATCTAATTTACATAATTTATCCCCATATTGATCTAGTAACAAAATAAATAGTGTAAATTGTTTAAGTATATTGTATTGTATAAAGTGTAGTGTATTTAAGAAAACGCAGTAAAAACCCGAAACGGACTAGAAATTATAAAAAAAAAATGTGCAGTCATAATGTTGCAATATTCTAACTGATGTTTGCTTTGCTCCGTGTTTATACGGTTCATTGAAAAATAGTTTGCAACAGTCAATTCGGGTCGCTGAAATGGCGCTCAGAATTTTTTTTGTTTTTTTTTTTTTTTTGCTTATTTTTCATATTTGATGTGTGCATCGTGAGTATAGTTTTATACAGGTTTTATAAACGCAACTGTAATAAAATATTTCATTTTTATTTTTTCAAATTTAATAAACTTTTGAAAAACACGTTTCAACTGTGGCTTCTGTGAAAACTTCATAATATACATGGAAAAGTAAAGGTCGCGGGACGTCGCTGGATGCAGGCTGCCTCCAACAGGTCTCTGTGGAAATCATTGGGGGAGGCCTATGTTCAGCAGTGGACTTCCTTTGGCTGATGGATGATGGATGATACATGGAAAAAATCAACTGCAACATTTTTGATACAAGTTTATTTTGAAATATTTTATCATCACTAGGAATAAAAAAAATATCTTTATCCTTTACAAGACTGATTTTTAAACTTATTCACCAATATCAAAACCAAAGACCACAGACTATTCAATCAATTTTTAAACACCAACATTCCAGTCTTAATGTGTTTAGAGTATTGGCATATTCGATATCAAAAGTCATAAAGGCTAAACCGAACCCATTTGGGGTAGAAATGGATTTTTGGCCGGGAGCGCAACACTCACCGTATCCGATTTAAATGCAGATATACCCGCGGGCCATAGTTAGTGGCGATCACAATTTCACTGGCGTTCAATCAAATAACCAATACAGTGTTTTGTGAAGTCTATTGTTACTGTACTTTAAATTATTCTTCAATTTAACCGAAACACGGTGGATTGAACTTGGGATAATGCATCAGTATTTATGAGTGGAAGTGAATATTGTTGGAGACGCACTTTGAAGAGCAAAACTACAATTTTGTATTTATAATATATTTTCTCCAGAATAACGTTTTGGTCTAGATTTCACATAGAACTGTTTTATAATGATTCTGACACGGTATTTATACTTTTACAAATGATCAAATCATTTCATAAAGATATTAATGCATTAATAACTAAATTATACAATCAGCAATTGTATAATTTAGTTATTAATGCATTAATATCTTTATGTATAATATTTAAAAATTGTATACTGGGTGGAATCGAATGATTTAGAACACTTTGGCATACTTATTTTAATTTTTTATGTTTTTGTTTATGTAGTGTAAAATTAATTTACCACTATTAGTTACTAATTTAGAATAAGTTATTCATAAAACAACGTTGTTTAGAGAAAGATGACATAAATGAAAAAAAAATCTTCATAAATACACATTATTGTTACCCTACTTTATACAATATGAATTCGAGTAGAAACTTCTAAATCTAAGTAATAAAATCCTTTGATCGCGCCGCCCTCACCGCCGCGCCGCCGCAAGCGCAAGTACAAAGCGTGCCGCCGCACCGCGCCGCCCGCTCCCGCGCCACCGACACCTTCCAGGGATTTTGCCACTTCCTCAGTCGTGCGAAATTCGGTACCGCGTGACGTACGAAATTATTTTGGTTATTGGTTAGTTTCTTGCGGTCAAAATGAGTGATTACACGAACAGTGAGTATGTGACAATAATGACATGCTATGTTCGATCCAATAAAAACTTGGGTCATGCCAGAAGGATGTATGCAGATCCAGAGCATCTGCAGTCTTTGCGTAGGAATGGTATCACGAATGATGAATCCACGAGTTCCCAGCACAAGAACTATTTTAACGACTTATCCGAGGCTACTCGATCATGGTAAGTTCAGACTTCCTAATCATGCAATAATCCGTGACCTACGACAGCGAAGTCGTCTATTCTCGACTTTATTAAAACGTTTAAATAAAAACATATGCAGCTTTTTCTAAGATAGTAGGTACGTTATGAAAATAATAATGTAAATCTTAACAACTTACCAACAACTAAATTTACTTAAATGATCCTAACACACTAAAATTCTAAATAAATCAAAATGTTATATGGTAATATTTAGAGTAATAATACCGATAAATAGGCGCAAAGTAAGTTCAAGGTCGATGCGCGACAGTCAGCTGTTGTGTGGCGTGACTCATACACTCGCGCGCCTGAGTATTGACATGTCGTTGCACTTTTAAGTGTAGGGTGATTTAGATAATATGCGTTTTGGGGATATCTTGTACTGATGTTGTTTATGGGGTAGTTTGTAGTTTTTAATGATAAATCTCGTATATAACGTTAATTTCACATACACAATACACTATTAAATTTTCATTTGGGCATTTGTACACCTATATAATTACAATAATAATAATAATATAGTCGTCGCGTGACTACTTGGAAATGGTTGTACTTGTTACCAATATTCAATATATTTAAATATTTGGAATGCCAGTATTTGGTGCTGGATTGTCAGTGGGTGAAGATGATGAGGATATTAATGTATGTGTGTGTGGATACGTAGTTTATTAAAAATTGATAGCCCGTTTAGGGCTTTGTACAACCAAGCAGACCAAATACAGGTTGAATATTATATAAGACTAGTGCTTTCGGATAACCTTTCTAAGGATACGTAAAAACTGTATTAATTTCTATTTCTACTTGGCTCTTAATACTATAAGGTCGGTATAAATTTACAAGGCACATAATATAAACTCATAAAAAAGAAAAGAAATTAAATAATCAATTCTTGTTCATGAACTACTATTAAACATAGACTTTACTTTAAGATGTCTTTAGAAACCCGATGACAATTATCTTATTCATTACATTTTTACCATAGATAGCGATCTGGTTTTGCTAGACCCTTGGCCGCTTGGTGACCGCTTCCCATCAGGTGTCTCGTCTACCTACGAAAGCCATAACAATAAACCTCTTCTTCATTGTTCCAGATGCAACAAAGCCATGTACGCCAACCGCATCTCCTATTGGATCGACGGTAAGGGTCCGTCATACGCCGTGGACCTCGCTTGCGCCAGTTCCACCGCTTGTGTGGAACACGCCTACCGTGCTATCAGTTCTGGCCAGTGTGAAGCTGCTATTGTTGGAGGCTGTAACTTGTGCATGCATCCTAAGGTCCTACTCAATTGTAGCAGGTGAGAATTGTGCTCAAGATTTGATTGTTATAGAATGGAAGAATTTGGGGAATAGAATGCAAAACTTGAAGAAATATTTTAATTCCAGCGCTTTGTTATTAAATGGAGCAGGAAAAGCAAAGAAGGTTTCGCTTTATGTACTTCGTCTCATTGATGAATTCCTAGCCGAGTTCGGTTTCGATGACAGCTATGTTGGACACAAGATTCTTTAAATTGGACGTCGTTCTTCCATCCTCTGACGCGCTCTAGTATGGCTTACGTACCCAATTTTGGTCGTCAAAGTTCGAGCGCATTTTTGACAATACCTCCAATCAAAATCAAAATCGTACCATTATTTAATAGGGGGCGAGCCTGTCGCCATATTGGGCACAAATTTCTGACTCCTGGCAAGATTTCATTATTGATATATTTTTTTCCAGGGCTGGATTCTTATGTTTGGATGGGAAGACTAAATGTTTTGACAAGAATGGAGACGGATACGTCCGTTCCGATGCTATTAGCGTTATTTTCCTGCAGAAAGCGAAGGATGCTAAGAGGTATGCCAATAAGTAGTAAATATCATAAAATTAAAAAGGAATATTTTTATATGCAACAATATCAGTTTTATAGGATTTCATGTGATTTTATTTGATGCATAATACGATAGTTTTATTTTAATTAAACTTGTTCTATACCTTATCAGTTTTACGTATATTTTGCTTCCTTGCTTTAATGATTTCTTTATTTCTTTTTACTTTCAGAAGACTTTTAATTTCTAAAATTTAAGTCATCTCTATTTTAGATTTTGAAAACGGATTTATTGTATTAAATAAATATGTTTATTAGGATTTACTCGGAACTCTACTACGCCAAGGCAAACTTCAGTAACAGTATCGACAGATTCATACCGCTTAGAGACAACAAAGAAATCCAGAAGTTCCTTGAAACGTTCTATTCTGAAATCGATGTGTCTCCTCGCGATGTAGAATACGTCGAAGCTTGTGGTACAGGTTGGTATAACTTTACAAATACAGTATTTATTGAATAGTGGTATTTCATTTCCTTTAACTATCTTTATTCCACACTTATTAGAGATAAGTGCAGTATTTCTTTCGGGTCTGGGTATTTATCAGACTGAAAATTCTTTCGGAGACACAATCCCAGACCCACGACCTGCGACCAAGACTCAAGACTCGATTTTAGTGTGGGCTGATATTTATTTATGTTTTTATTTGGGTGATATTATATTACCACCTTGTTGTAGAAAGTCTGATATTAACACTATACACATCATAAGATTATGATGTATAAAACAAAAATACATAGAGTAGATTTCTTATAAAACAGAAGATAAACTAGTTCATAGTTCAAACATGTTGTAGTTACGCCAGTGAGAAGATAATAAACTATTTTATTTTATACCAACAGCTCTAGCTGAAGCGGATGCTAATGAACTGAAAGCTATAGGCGAAGTGTTTGCCAAGGACAAGACTGTGAAGGTTGGATGCGTAAAATCAAATATGGGAAGTAGTGAGCCCGCATCTGGTATTTGTGCTGTAGCTAAGGTAATATTATAAATCAATGACGTTTTAAGTAGTCTCACACTGTAACGGTGAAGGAAAACATCGTGAATTTCTAAACTTGTTTTAGGCCTGTCTGGCATATCATGAAGGCAAATTGCCTGCCAATCTCCATTACTCTGAGCCTATGGACGATATTGACGCAGTTCGTGACGGCAGAATTCAAGTGTTGACTGAAAACACCAAGTTCGACCGAGGATTCACTGCGATCAACACTTTCTCGTACAGCGGTGCTAACTTCCACTTACTTTTGAAAGGACATTACAAACCAAAGGCAAGTCTATTAGTGATTTTTGTGATTCTTAATTAAACATATTTTCCACTGATAATTGTTTTTGCCCTAATTACGATGTAATTAAAGGACCTGTCTTCGTGAAATTATTTAGAAAATATGGCTTATATACTCATTTTCTACATTATTCCTCACCTTTTGGTTTCTTTAACTTGATTTTGCTACAGTTTATGAGCGCTCGTATCGCTTACCATCAGGCGAAGGACATGCCGGTGGCGCCATTGAAAGTAATTAAAAAAGCGTAACGTGTAACATCGAACAATAAATGAAATTTCTAATACTATTGAATTAATTATCAAATGGCTTAATAATAATAATCTTCAAATAAATATCGACAAAACAAAACTAATGATGTTCAGTCAACGTTCCAATGCGATTATTAACATTAATTATAGTAATACAATTTTGGATCAAAGTAGTACATCAAAATTTTTAGGTTTAACGATAGATCAAAGACTGAACTGGAAAAGTCACACAGAGCACTTGGCAAAAAGAGTTAGTCGATCAGCGTATGTACTCTACAAATTAGCCCCAATAGTAAGCAAGGAGACTTTAATTATAGCATATCATGGAATAGTGAGCGCCATACTAAGGTATGGAATTATCTTTTGGGGGAACACGACCAACAAGTGCCTAATTTTTAAACAACAAAAAAGGTGTATCAGAGCTATGTTTGGACTACAATGTATTGACTCATGCAAACCTTATTTCTTACAACATAAAATATTGACAACACCATCATTGTACATTTTCGAAGTCTCCTCATTTGTCAAAGCTAATCCAAACCTATTCCTCAAGCTTTCTGACATAAATACGCGTAGCCGACGTGACAACCATAGACTGTGTGTGAGAAAATGTAATACAAGCCTAATGCATAAAAGTATATTGTGCATGGCGCCTATCATATACAATCATATACCGTGTTCAATTAAGGAGCTTAAAATAAATCAATTTAAGAACAAGCTTAAAGAATTTCTTATCAAAAAAGCATATTACAGTATTACAGAGTTTCTATCAGAAAACTTAAATTGAAAAGATACCTATGTAATAATTTGAATGAAAAATCATCTGGACATAAATTATCTACTAACCTATTGTTTGCCAATGTGGCGGGTCATAGTCGGACGAATAACCATATTATAACATCATAATGTACCTATGTTCCACAATAAACATATTTGATTTGATTTGATTTGATTTGAATAATTTCCATTTTTTTAGGACCCCGAACGTTACAAGAGTAGCATTCCTTACTTGGTTCTGGCTTCAGGCAGAAAAGACTCATGCGTCAATAAAATCCTGAACACTTTGAAAAATAATCCTCTGGACCCAGAACAGATTGGACTGTTGAATAACATTCATCAAATCGAAATACCTGGGCACATGTGCAGAGGGTATACCATCCTTGGTAAGTAGACGTACTGAATCTAATTGGTTTCTCTTTGTTTTCACCCATAGAAATTTTGTCAAGGATTTACATCGTGATTTTTTGTAGCAACCTGTACCAAGCTTCTTCCAAATTGATCATCATCAGTTAACCCCTAGACTGTCATTTGTTTTTCTGTCAAAAAACTGTCATGACCGTTGACGGTTAGACGGTCGGAAACGCCAGGCGCAGCTTCAAGCAAAAAGCAACCTACTGTCATTGAAATAGGGTTCATTTTAGTGTAATACGGTTATAATGTAAACAAAGAGCCGCATTGCGGCTCGCGACGGTTCGCGGCACCCTTTTAAATATAGGTTAAGGTTGCAAGAAGTCGCTGGATGGTATGTTCAGCTGTGGACTTCCTGGGGCTAAAGAGACAAAAAGAGAAAGTGTTAAAAATAGGAATACAGAAAAAAGAAACATTTTAAGGATCTCATTCATTTTAATTTTTCTTTCGACTTGTCTGTTAAAATTTCGGATACATTAAAAAGCCGTTATTTTATTGGAAAATGCGCCCTAACCACTTTAACAGAAGACTGTCAAACTCAATTGTAATTCTACTGCAATAAAATAATAAATAAACTACATAATTGATGGACACGACCATTTATTCACCAAATCCCTAGCTTGAAACTATATTCATAAAGCCCACCAGAATTATACACATTGTTTAAAAATAATTTAACACTTTAAAGTTGGATTTGATTTATTTGGCATTAGACAGGTATAATCCATCAATCACAACTTTATTTGAAATAGATGATATCAAACAAGATTGCGGTTAAAATATTTTGAATAGATAATTTTATTTTAACATTCGCAACAAATTACTGTTATTGATTGAATAATTGGATAACTTATAGAGAAAGTGTTGAAGGTTATATTATTTATCTTATAGAATATTAAATGTGTTTCACTAGTATTATTATGTTATTAGTAATGGCCACTTAGAACTAAGTATTTACAGCTCTCATTAACATACCATATTTCTTTGGATTCATTGCCGTCCTTTAAGCCATGAGTAAAAACTTTCCATAATAATTTCTAAATACTTTCGGACTGAAAAATATCCAACGAAATGGTGATTTTAAAGAGGGTCTTGCAATAAACTTCCGTATAAAACACATCTTAATAGGTTTTATTAGGCCAGGTGATGACAATATTAGGAATGACAAAAATAAAAAATACACCTATTAATTATTAGAAATAAGAAATTTATCTGTAATACGGCATGACTGCAAAACTGAAGTCTATATTACGAATCCCCGGCCGCTATACCAAATGCTATGTCCTCAAAGTGATATTAGATTTTTTTACTCATTATCAGCCCGGTTTCAAGAATTTGTGCCCGATATATCTAAGATTTTCCCCTGTCACATCATAAGACGAATGATACAAGATGAAACGTGGGTGTCCTGGTTGTACCTCTGCCTATCCTTTCTAGAAAAAAGGCGTAAGTTGATGTATGTAATACAAATATATTTTCTCGTTACAGAAACAAACGAGAAGAAAGAAACTGTGTGCTTAGCTCAAAGCGAGGACTATTGTCCTGGATTGTCACGTCCTATTTGGTTCGTCTACAGTGGCATGGGATCGCAATGGGCTACTATGGGAGCTGAGTTGATGCGTATACCTATATTTGCTGCTGCTATCGAAAAGTAAGTAGCTAAGGTTAAAAAACAACATTGGTTTTTAGTGTATGAATCGAATTTTGGAATAACTTTGAAAAATTAAAACAATGAAATGAAATGAAATGAAAATATTTATTGAATCCATAAAATGTCATACACTATTTATAGATTAAGTCACTTTTTTTTTTTAACTACCACCCAGTTCACAAGGCTGTTTTCGCCAGAGAAGAACGGGCAAGAAACTCTAGCGTTGCTCTTTTCAAAATAAGTTTACAATACAGTGATCATACAGAGTTGAAATTCAGAGCAGTTCATAAATTATTCATAATAATAATTACATGGTACGGCTGAGTTAAGTGTGGTCGCCCAGACCGCGGAATCGGTATACACTGTATGGTGGTAGGTCTCTCATATGTGAGAGGCTGCCTGGGTGGGTACCACCGCAATGTCTATTTCTCCCGTCAAACAGCAGTTTAAATGCACTGTTGTGTTTCGGATTGAAGGACATTGTAGCCAGAGTAACTACTGGACATATTGAGACTTAACATATTTTGTCTCAGGATGGCGAGCGCAGTGGAATGCCAAGCATTGCTTTGTAATTCAAGGTGTTGTTTGGTTTCGCTACTGTTCATGAGCGGTCGTATCGCTTACCATCAGGTGAACGGCATGCTCGTCTCGCCATTCAAAGATATAAAAAAAAAAACACTGTTTAGCAAAAGCAATGAAAGGCAATTAAAAAAAAAAACAAAGTAATGTAATATTATCATTATAAGCAAATTGCATTTCATTAGCACTATGCTCGAAGACCTTAATCGAGTCTCCCAACAGGTGGGTCTTAAAATGAACATGGATGAAACGAAGATCATGTCAAATATCCATGTTGTGCCCACCCCCATTGGAGTCGGGGGCTCGACTCTCTAAGTTGTAGACGAATATGTCTATTTAGGACAAGTGGTCCGGTTAGGCAGGTCCAACTTCGAGAGAGAGGTCAATCGTCGAATTCAACTCGGTTGGGCAGCGTTCGGGAAACTTCGCGACGTCTTCTCGTTCAAAATACCTCAGTGCCTAAAATCGAAAGTCTTCGATAGTTGTGCGTTACCAGTGATGACATACGGCACCGAGACGTGGCCTCTCACTGTTGGCTTCATTAAAAGGCTCAGAGTCACTCAACGAGCCATGGAGCGGTCTATGCTCGGTGTTTCCCTACGAGATCGAATCAGAAATGAGGAGATCCGTAGGAGAACCAAGGTTACTGACATAGCCCATAGGATTGGTAAGTTGAAGTGGCAGTGGGCCGGGCACGTAGCTCGTAGAACCGATGGCCGTTGGGGCCGAAAGGTTCTTGAGTGGAGGCCACGTACAGGCAAGCGAAATGTTGGACGCCCGCCTACAAGGTGGACGGACGATCTGGCTAAGGTTGCAGGAAGTCGCTGGATGCAGGCCGCTTCCAACAGGTCATTGTGGAGATCCTTGGGGGAGGCCTATGTTCAGCAGTGGACTTCCAGTGGCTGATATGAGTATGACCCATGTGCCAGCCATCGGTCTCCTCAACCGTGTTATAGGGAAGTGACCGACCCGGCACACGACGCCGCCGCAAGCACAGACCTTTAAGCGAGCATGACGTACTCAAATTGCCTACAACTATGGTGAATCAAGTGGGATAATTATTTCAATTATATTAAACAGAGTACACACACCCGGTTCGGGGACTTATGTTTTATTCCCACGCCTTACTATCTTCTAAGTATTCTGAAATTTTATGATACGCTTTATTACACAACTGATTAGATTTAAATTTATTTATAGTTAAGGCTTTTATGTGAGTGGGATGTTTATTATAGAAATGTATATAGTAACCCTTAAAAGATTTGCTAATTTTCTGGAGCCTGGTCTTATGACTGACTAAATTATTTCTATTTCTAGTATTTCTGTCATGAATATCGCTAACCTTTTGAAATTGTTCTATGTTCTTATGGACATACATTAGATTAGCGAATATAAATTCTGATGCTACTGTCATTATATTTATTTCTTTAAATTTTTCTCTCGGAGATTGTCTGGAGCCTAGCGAATAAATAGATCTTATGGCTCGCTTTTGAAGAAGAAAGATGGTATTAATGTCAGCAGCACCACCCCACAGCAAAATTCCGTAACTCATTAGGCTATGAAAGTAAGCAAAATAGACCAATCGAGCCGTATCAATGTCAGTCAATTGGCGAATCTTGCCCACTGCAAAAACCGCAGAACTCAGCTTTTTAGCTAACGCTGTTATGTGGGGACCCCATTGAAGTTTAGGGTCCAATGTGATTCCCAAAAACTTAGTAGTCGCCACAAGGCTCAACACATCCCCGTTCATAAAAATTTTGGCATTCACTTTTTTACATTAGGTGTTATAATAGTTTTTTTGCTATTAACAGTAAATTGTTAACGCCAAACCAATGTAATATTTTTGAGAGAGTGTGGTTTACTTCGTCAAGAATTGATTGATGTCGTTTAATTTTAAATATCAATGAAGTATCATCAGCAAACAACACTACCCTCACATTTATCCCTTATAAAATAAGGCAAGTCATTAATATAAATCAAAAGAGAAAGGGTCCAAGAATTGAGCACTGCGGAACTCCCATAGTAACAACAGATTCATGTGATTTTTGTCCGTAGACATCAACCCTCTGAACCCTATTGTTTAAATATGATTTACATAGTTCAAGCGCAAGTCCATTTATTCCATAGTGGCTCAATTTCCTGATAAGAATATCATGATAAACACAATCAAATGCTTTGGATAGGTCACAGTATACACCTAAAGCATCCTGAGAATCCTCAAGCATCAAATATGTGGTTTATGAGCTTCACACCAGCATCAGTGGTGGAGCGACCCCGAGTAAAACCAAATTATGTACCATGAAGTAAATTATTATTTTTAAAATAACTTTGCAACTGTATAAGCTTAAGTTTTTCAAAAATTTTGAGTTTCATTTTATCAGGAATTATGCCACTATTAATACATGTGTTAAAAACTAAAGCTAGCTGAGGAGCTAATATAGGTAGTACATAGTTGAGGATCTTTGTAGAGATTCCCCAGAGATCACAAGTATTTTTAATGTTTATAAGTTATGTATGAGTAGTAAGTATGTTTTTACAATGTCATCACTCAACGGATTGGAATTCAAATGAATCGTCACACCCTGGCACTTTCTTGTATTAACGTATGAGCTAAAGAAGGAGACGAATTTAAGCTTTTTGTTGTGGAAACTGATATATCTGTGAAGAACTTTTCAAAAGCCCTAGCTACTTCTATATCAGATTTTATTAATTTATTATTAATATTAAATTATTAATATTAATACAAAATTTTTGCTCAAATTATCTGTATGAGACTCATACGGTTACTAGATGAATACCAGCCAGTAGAACAGGCTGGATTTTGAAGGCTGGATTTCGAAGTGGATACACTACGATAGACCACATACATACTATCAAGCAACTGATAGAGAGATGTAGAGAGTACAACAAGCCCTTGTGTTTAGCGTTTGTCGATTACGAGAAAGCATTCGACAGCGTTGAACACTGGGCTGTATTTCGGTCTCTCATCCTGTTGCGGTGTCGATTACAGATATGTAGACATCCTTCGAATCATTTATGAGTCGGCTACGATGCAGGTACGCTTGCACAACTTAAGTGACTTCATCGCAGTAAAAAGAGGCGTACGTCACAGAGACACAATATCACCAAAACTATTTACTAATGTCCTTGAAGACGTTATAAAGACACTGGATTGGGAAGAATCAGGTATTAAAATAGACGGTAGATATAAGTATCTACCGTCTATTTTATCTTATCACACCTACGCTTTGCAGACGACCTTATTTTAATAGCTGATAATGTATCTAGTATCCAAACGACGCTAGAAAACTTACAAACTGCCTCCTTGACGATCGGTCTGAGGATAAACATGACTAAGACTGAGATCATGGCGAGTCACCATTTACATTTACCCCATGTAACAGTGGGATGATGCACAGTAGATGTTGTGGATGACTACATATATCTTGGTCACTGTTTGTCCTTAGACCAGGATATCCAAAGGAAAGAAGTCTCCCAACGTATACAGTTAGGTTGGGCTGCCTTCAGAAAGCTTAGGGATGTCTTCCATTCGCGCAAAATACCTCAAAGTCTGAAGACTAAAGTTTTTAACCAATGTGCCCTGCCGACCCTCACTTATGCAGGTGAAACTTGGACGCTCACATAAGAACATGTGCACAACATAAAAGTGGCTCAACGTGCCATGGAGCGATCCATGTTAAGTATATCGCTCAGAGATAGAGTCCGCAACGAGAAGATCCGACAGCAAACAGGAGTGTTTGACGTCGGTCAACGCATTGCTGGACTCAAGTGGAGGTGGGCAGGCCACTTGGCCAGACGAAGCGATAGTCGGTAGAATAAGGCAGTTACGGAGTGGTGGCCTAGAGGGGCCAAGAGAAAGGTAGGCAGACTACCCGCCAGATGGATAGATGACATCGTTAGGTTTCAAGGGAAACGGTGGATGAGACAAGCACAGGACCGGAAGAAGTGGTGTACTGAAGAAGAGGCCTATGTCCAGCAGTGGATTAATATGGGCTGATATGATGATGATGATGATGATTATTAATATTTAAGCTAAACTCGGTGTCACGAGGTTTAGCTTTCCCAGTTTCCTTATGAAGTCTAATTACTCCATGTCATTTTAATTTTATTTTTGGAATGTTTTATTTTTTCTTTTACGTATAATGACTTTGCTTTATAGCAGACTTGTTTAAACCATTTAGAATAATTTTTAACATATTTTTTAAAATGCTCACTATGATTATATGTTCTTTCAGAATAAAGATCATATAGTTTCTTCCTACTTCTATGCCAACAGTGGCCCAATTATTGAAGCAAGTTTTTTTGCTTGTACCACAACTGGAACACACCTGGATGTAAAGATTGATTCAAATTCCTTACAAAATATGTCAAATACAGAATTATACAGAGTATTGGGGTTGTAACCCTGTACTGGTACATTGAATTTTTTCAACAAATTATTCCTTAATTCATCTAACCGGATCTTTGTTACCGGAACAACATTGATTAACAGGCGGAGGTAAACCAGGTAGACAGTAGCTAGCAAATGAACTAAATACAAAAACAGGTACCATTATAAATATATTCTCGTAATTCAACGTAAAGAAATAATCAAGAATAATCTGAAATAAATATATTGTTCATAATTATTTTGAGTTGGCGTGACGTTTTGTATGATTAAGTATAAAAATATCTTTTTTTTTAATACTCGTATACACCTCAGAAATTTTACATTGCTTTATTTTGTACAAATAGATGCCACCGAGTGCTGGAACCCAAAGGAATCGATATTGTGCGTATTCTAACTGATCCAGATAAGACGATCTATGACAACATTCTCCATTCGTTTGTGGGCATCGCAGCTGTTCAAATTGGCCTCACAGATATCTTGACGGAGATGGGAATCGTGCCTGATAATATCATTGGTTTGTGTCCTTTTGCAAATATAATGCTAGATGAAAACAATATTGAAATCGATTGATATAATCTTTCAGTAAGCCTTTGAGTAGATTAAGAATAATTTCAATATGTGGTTTAAGGAAAAGCTTGTCATTTCTATTAATATAATGTTATTTTCTTTTAATATATATTTCTGACAAAATGTACATATGTATCATTTATCAGCTCATATGAGTCCAAGTTCATTGGCCTTCTCTATCCATGAGGCAGACCACCAAATAATTAATACTATTTTATAATTTCGTAAATTATATCGTAAAAAACATATATGCGAACATTATTAAAACTTGCTCATATTTTCAGGTCACTCTGTTGGAGAGCTAGGTTGTGCCTACGCAGATGGTTGCTTTACTGCTGAAGAAATGATACTAGCGGCTTACAGTCGTGGTCTGGTTTCCGTGCAGACTCCGTTCATCCGAGGTTCTATGGCAGCTGTTGGGCTTGGATACAAAAACGTAAGAATACTTTTCGAATCATTTATCGTCACTAAAACTTTGCCTCAATATTCACTTCTTTCGACTTTTACCACCATTGGTTTTGAATAAATTATAATTGAACTAGTATAATTTGTGCGTAATCTGATGAAAGGGATCTAGTACTAAATGCATAATTCCACTTAATTGAAGTTCTGCATATTTTGATGAAACATGAGCTGAGATTTTTTTTGATAGACCTAAACTGCAAGCCATATGCTGCAAACATCTTTTAAAGAAACACCTGCTCTTTCATTTTTTCTTCCTGTTCATATAGTTTCAATAATAACTATTGTTTAATTATTCTAGGTTCTGGAACTATGTCCACCAGAGATAGAAGTAGCTTGTCACAACAGTTCTGAATCGTCTACGATATCTGGGCCAGCTGATGTGATGAAACAGTTTGTAGGTGACCTTACCAGCCGTGGAATATTCGCGAAAGAAGTTGCTTGTTCCAACATCGCATACCATTCCAGATATATTGCTGATGCAGGTAAAACTTCTTTTTTATTTACATCATAATATATTATATTCTTTGAATTTATTTTCCCAACTTTTCCTTTTTCTTGTTTGTTTAATTTGTTTTGGCCTGTAATATTCGTAGTTTTATACACATTTTTTAACTACTTAAGTTTTTACTGTCTACATAACATACATGTTATCTAGTTATTAACAAATTATCATACGGATCCTTTATCCTCCATCATTTATCCAGGAAACCTGCATACCATAGCGATTTATAAATTTCTATGGTATGTAAGTCCGCCAACCCGCACTAGGCCAGCGTGGTCGACTATATGGCCTAACCACTCTCAATCGTACTCTCGATTGTAGACGAGGCCCGTGCCCTGCGACGTATATGGGCTGATACAGACAGATACGGATCCTTTAAATATGTAATATGAAGGAAATTAATGTAGTTCAAGTTAGTTTTTTCATCCATAACCTTTATCCAGGTCCTGGTCTCTTGAAGTATCTGCGTGAAGTGATCAAAGAGCCGAAGCTTCGATCTGAGAAATGGGTATCGACATCAGTTTCACAAGATAATTGGGATACACCAAGTGCCAAATATTCTTCAGCTGAATACCATACTAACAATTTACTGGTAATTATTTTTCTAATTATAATTTATTTATATAATAAAATGTAGGTCACATTTTTTTTTAAATTCACAATGTGTGATGATTTTTATCCTGGTCAAGTAATGGACATATGTACATGCGTAGAATATAGCGATGGTAAGGGTACTGCTTCCAGTCCGGTAAAAAGAAAGAATGACATCTTGCCTGTTCACATAATTATGTCGGCGATCTAAGAACCGGACCTTATTACAAGTAAGTTAAGTAGTTTTCTAGTTCAGGTTTAGAAATCGTACTTATAATTTTCAGAATGCAGTACTATTCGAAGAGACTTCAAAGTTGATTCCATCAAACGCTTTGGTCATTGAAATTGCCCCTCATGGTCTTTTGCAAGCTATCTTGAAGAAATCGTTAGCTGAATGCCTTCACATACCCTTGACAAGACGGGGACATGCAGATCCCGTGAAATATTTGTTGGAAGCTGTTGGAAAGTGAGTCATTTATATTTTTATTCATTCTACACAAAAATGAAGAGGTATTCAAAAAATAAAAAGGGATTAAATCACGTAATAAAATCCATGATTATGGTACCATAAATACATTGAAAACCAGATTGTTTGATGTACAAACAAATTATTTGTAAATTTTAATTTAGGGCAAAAATTTTAAAAACCCATATGAAATAATTTACAGAAAGCCAAAAATGTGTTATTTTTCTGTATACGTTAGTTTTTTATGTTAGATATTTCTTATATTATTTTATGTCCATTGATTTGAGTCATTATTATTGACAAAATAATGAATATTACTAGTAAAAAATTATCGCTATATTTGTATGAATTTTAATCACATGTATTTGCTTACAGGTTGTACCAAGCTGGATTTAATCCTAACGTGGGTGTTTTATACCCAAAGATAGAATATCCAGTTTCCACAGAAACGGCTTTGTTGTCGCACTTAGTTGAATGGGAGCACAGCGAGGATTGGTAAATTGAAACCTTATACATTTTCTAGCAAGCGTAATCAAGTTTGCTTTAATATAAAATTAGAGTTCAGCTGCTCTGTCTATATTGCTGACTAACAGCCGCTGCCAATAAACAATCCCAATCCAAAATTTGCCGTTTTAGATTGACAGTTCAATCTTTTTTCTGATACTATATTGCCAATAATCAATCTCAGTAGTAAAAAAAGTATGGCAACAAGACAAGAGACCAATCGAAGAGTAGAAAACAATCCAGATTGATTTTAATCTAATTTTTTCGATTGATTATTGGCATCGGCCGTAAAAGTTAGTGACGTATATGTAAAGTGGCTTAACGCATTTATTCAGTTGATGGGAATTGATAAAATATTTAATGATGATGATATTCAAATATTTTACATGTTATTGTGTTTATACTTTTTAACCGAAAACGTTAAAGATGTATCGAGTCGCGTAAGCATTAGTTCAGATTCTCGACTTTAGCAGAATTAAGTAAAAATAGGAACAAGTGTGTTACCTTAGTACGCACTGTATAAGTGTCACCAGAACCGTCCAAAATATGAATGGAGAATATATAGATAATTTACTCCCTAAATCATTCGATAAAATTATTCCAATAATAAATTAGCTAGTAATTCCAATAATGAATAAAAATTAAAAGTATAATTATATTACAGGGCGGAAGCTAAGTTCAACAATAAAAGCCGAATGATAGCAAGATCACGTCAGGTTGTGATGTCCATTCACGACGATGACTTCCAATACTTTAGTGGGCACGCTAGAGATGGTACGTCTGCTATTTTTATTTTGATGTCTGATTCAAAACTTTTTACTACTAACACATTTGCTTTAGACCATTAGTAAAATTCGAAGAATAACTTGTTTTAATGGATACATTAATAACTAAAATATATTTTCGTTTCTCGACATTTCACTATTTCTAAGTATCTATCTTAAATGACTGCTTACACAATAATTGAGACTTTAATTTTGTTTAGAAATACCTAATCATCGTAATTTAGAATATTCAGACGTTAACATAACTATTGTTTCAGGCGTTTGCGTTCTACCTGAGGCAGCATGTCTAGTATTAGTATGGGAGACCTTTGCCATGAATAAAGGAATCAACTACAAAGACATGTCCGTGATATTTAGTAACATCCAGTTTACAGGCGAGGCTACATTTAGGCCAGAATCTGCGCTTCGACTTGACGTCATGATTAATAAAGGAAATAATAAATTTGAGGTAACATAACAATTAAATCATGATACATAAAGAGAAGCGTCAGGGCCTTAAGCATGAATACTGATATAACTATCAACGGTAGTGAAAATATTTCCGATGTCCGTTATGTATGATGATGCAAATCGAAAAAATGAGAAAAATATTTAATATTTTTTATATTTTAGTTTTTTAGTCTTTTTCGGGTTCTAAATTATGAAAGTTAGCTAATGAATTTTTTTAGGTGAGCTACGAGAAAGTTCCAATCGCAAATGGCTATATCACAGAGGCGACACAAGCTGATTTCGTTAACCGAAACCTACAACCTCTCAAAGTTGACGAAAATGAAATAATTCTTGAATCTAAGGATGTATACACTATTATGAAGTTAAGAGGTTATGCTTACAAGTTAGTATCTTAGAAGACATTTTTGTATTCCTATATCTCTATCTATCAATAAAAATAACTTATTCAATTTGGCAGTTAAAATCGTATTGTATATATTTTTATGTCATCGCTTGGAAAATGTACAGTAATTGAAATAAAACTATTATTTACGGATTTTATCGCGAATTTAGTTTAATTTTTACATTTTTAACTTCCCGACGTTTCGATTACTTTACAGCTTTCGTGGTCACGGGTAAAGTAATCGAAACGTCGGGAAGTTAAAAATGTAAAAATTAAACTAAATTCGCGATAAAATCCGTAAATAATAGTTTTATTTCAATGTGTAACATTCGCGTAAATCTAAGAAACCATTATGTACAGTAATGCTCATAATATTAAATACAATCCCTAATAGATGGATCATCAATTTAAGACATTAAGAACTAAATAAGCCATCTTCCATAACATTAGTTACGGCGTAAAAATTATCAGAATATTTATTTTCGTCTTAGAATGCACGATGTACATATACAAAAAACAAATAATAATTTAAAGAAATTCATTTTCAGAGATGATTTCCAATCAATTCACTCGTCAAATATTAGCCGCAACAGAGCCAACATCAAGTGGAATGACGAATGGATTACCTTCCTCGACTCTTTAATTCAGTTCAACGCTTATTCTCGAGACCACGACGGTATATCCACACCTACAGTAATCAAGAAACTTTCCATCAACGTCAATGAACACGCCGATGCCAAATCTATTGCTATTGATGGTATTACGTGTTTGACTGCTGATCGCTATGACATCTATGAGACTACTAGGTGAGTTAATAATATCTGAATTATATTTAGTGAACTGTCAATTGCTGAGTCGCTGTATTTAGTCCTGAAATCGAAAAATATTTATTAATTATATTAACTTCGTTAGAAAACAGGCAGGGAAACATTGGTATACTTATAAATAACCCACCTAACTCTTCTTGCTTAATTTTCATTAAAGAATAATATTTTTTATTACTGTATTATAATTTAATGCATATTATGATAAATATATATATAAATAAAACAGAACAGCTTAATTGTGTAATATTGTAAACATTAAATTTATGGTACTAATTGTGTTAAGTAACAAAATAAAGGATGTTCAAAGCTACGCAAACAATCCAGATACAATGTTTACGGTGGTGTAATACGTTTATACATAAATTTGTTCATTATTGGACACAAACCTGTTGCTCCATTAATGAAAATATTATGTAAACTGTTTATATCCATTACCCATTTACTAAAGTTTACTTTAATAATATTGAAAGTAATAGCCTGAACGACAGAATTATATTATATTAATTAAAAATTATATATCTTTTATTACTTTCAAATAAATCTCACTTAAATAAGCAAAATTCAATCAGATTTACATATTTAAGATCGAAACTACTGTAAAACCTGGTATGGGTCGTATGTTGCTTAAATAAAAGATGGTATAGTTCATACTAATATTATATTGAATCAATTTTAAAACTAATAACAGACGCGACCAGAAAAGCCCGTGACGCGTGACGTTGCATACCTACGTCATGGCATTGTCGTCTCTACACCACTATTATACAGGGTATATCAAGACCGCTACCGAAAACAAAGCCGGGTGGTAGTTTAAGCGACTCCAGACAAAATGCAACAGAAAAAGTTGCAAAAAAAAGCGACAATTTTTTTTGTTATTTTTTTTTTCTTGGGCCCTATTTGGGCGGTAAATACATTTTTTCCTGAAATAATAGTGTATACCCTTCTATTTATAAATACTCTAAGGTATAAAAGAGTTTAAATTATTATTCTAGCAAAAACTATGGATTTACCACCCAAAAATGACGATATTTAAAAAATCATAAAAAATAATTGTCGCGTTTCTATGCAAAATTTTTAATTGCATTGTGTTTGTAGCTACTAAAACTACCACCCGGCTTCGTTTTCGGTAGCAGTCTTGAGATACCCAGTATTTGGAATTCTTACTTTGTTCTTTCAAATTATTTACGCGAATGTGTGTTTTAGATGTGGTGGTGTCGAGTTAAGCTCAATAGTATTCAACGATAAGCCGATCACCATCAAAGAAGCAGATGTGTTGCAATCGCGAGTATTTATTCCTTACTTCCTGACAGGAGTTGTAGATGTAAGTAATAAAATACACCAAATTGATCGCTAATTTTAAAACAGTACCAGAACTTATATATTTAGTAGAAAATAAGGACCTGATCCTAAAAAAATGTAAAGCTAATTATTTTTTTTTTTTCATTGTTATGAATGACAAGATGAGCATACCATTTGCCTGATGGTACGACCGCTCATGAACAGTAGACATAGGTTAGCTATTTGTTATCTTAGTTCTATTACTGCTGAATGCATTCTATAAATTCAAAATCAATACTTTTTATTGCAGCTTAAAACGGCACTGCAGGTTAACTTCCAAATAATTACTGATAATGTGTCTGAATATGAAATCAATATCCAAGAATATCTGGCTCCTTATAACGTAGATGTATCTAACGTTATCAAAGAAGTAACAACTGAAATAGCAACGAACGAATTCAATATAGTCGCTGCTACGAATGGAGATCTGGACAATGAAAGATCTAGAAAAGCCAATGTGATTATTGTTGACAATTTACTAGGTGACGTTGAAGTACGTATTTATTTGTATGCAATTATTACAGTAATGGCTATTTCTTTTTTTGATGCAAGCTCAATAGTTGAAACCAAATCTTTATTAAAACATTTTGATATTACAGAAATTGAAGACATTACACAGCATAATATCTCCAAACACTTTCATTTTGGTACTAGAACAAGATGGCAAAAATATCAGTCCTAAATATGAGTCATTCCACATAATTTCTGCGATGTCAGTGCAAAAACAGATATTAATGCTGATGAGAAAATCTGATAGTGTTAATGAGGACACAATTTATATACCAATTACACACGACCCTAAATTTTCTTGGATCCCACGCGTAAAGGCCGCCTTGAAGGAAAGTAAGAAAATTGTGCTAATTTCTGAAAGGCAACCCTACTGCGGTGTAGCAGGTAAGTTGATTCAACATTTAATTACTTGTATAAGCCGAATAAATATAATGTTACAATGTCATTTATCTAAAATAAAATACTAACGACGGTATTCAAAGACAGTTTTAAATATATTTTTTATAGTATTCGTTTTCTATCGAATGTGTTGTCCCTTTCAAACTACTTTTAAGTCCAGTTTGAGCGAAAAAGTCAAATCATTCGATTACTAAAATAGATTTAAAACTATCGATAAATAACGCCACTAGTATACAGTTTGTCGTCCATTATTTAATTAAATATATTTCGCGTATTATTTTAGGTCTTATCAAGGTTCTTAGAAAAGAATACGGGAACAGGATTTCTTCGGTGATCGTGGATGATTTCTATCATATACCCTCTTTCAACCCAGAAAACAATATCTTCAAGGAACAGCTGCAGAAGAATTTAACTTTCAATGTTATAAAGAAGGTACTCGTATTTAAAGCGTTATGTTTAAAATAACTCATTATTAACTTCCTTACAATCTTTGCTGTACAACTAAAAATGTAAATAGGATCATCGCTGAAAGATTAGCAGATTCGCATTTAAAATCTAGACTAAGATGATCTTTTTGCTTTTTTGTTTTGTAGATAAGCAAAGCGGACTTTTTTTTTCAAGCTATGTTTTTAAAATATTATCAAGTTATGTTTAATAGTATTTCATTCAATAATTAATTTAATATTCCAGGGACTTTGGGGTGGCTATTACTATCTATCAAATATAACCACAGCCAATCTTCAGAATGTTTACTTAACTAGCAGCGTGCCAGGAGATATTGATAGTCTAAAGTGGGTTGAAGCAGCTCCTACATCTGCAAGCAACTCTTTAGTTCAGGTATAAATAAACAATTTTAAAATAGATTATGTGCTCTTAAACTTATTATACTCGTGATTTGGTTCTCAATGCTGATAATATTATTCTAACGCCCCCTTACCTCTGCCACAGATCTCTCTGAAATTGACTGATCATAGACCTCTGAATATTATACAGGGTATATCAAGACTGCTACCAAAAACGAAGCCGGGTGGTAGTTTAAGCGACTTCAGACACAATGCAACAGAAAAAGTTGCAAAAAAAAGCGACAATTTATTTTGTTATTTTTTTCCTATGGCCATATTTGGGTGGTAAATACATTTTTTTCTAAAATAATAGTGTATACCCTTTTATTTACAAATACTCTAAGGTATAAAAGAGTTAAAATTATTATTTTAGCAAAAAATATGGATTTACCACCCAAAAATGACGATATTTAAAAAATCATAAAAAATAATTGTCGCGTTTCTATACGAAATTTTTAATTGCATTGTGTTTGTAGCCACTAAAACTACCACCTGGCTTTGTTTTCGGTAGCAGTCTTGAGATACCCAGTATATCAGGATTTACTAAGAATGTTGCTTGCATACTAAAAATGTCATTTTTATACCTCTAGGTCTGCTACTCCAGCCCGTCATTCAAGGATGCGCAACAGGCAGCCGGAAAATTAATAAAAAGTAGTGAAACAGCGTTCGGTATGGACTTCAGTGGATATAATAGCAGGTAAATTTTATTTGAAGTTTCTTGGCAAAGGAAATACATTACTTTTTATGTAAAGGCGACCATTAAAAATAAAATGTTAAAGGATTGCATATAGATAGTCAAGTCGAGGGCAAGGAAAACATATACCAAAGGCCGCACTCAGAGAATTTTTTTTTGAATAAAATTTATTAGTATACATTCTCTTCTTAAAATCTATACTAAGTAATGATTTAAAGGACATTAAATGACTCTGGTTATGGCAGTTAGCCCGAGATGGTTTTCAATAACATCAAAATGGCTGGATTAAAATATAACTGGTACTAAGTGGTAAATTTAGAGTTTCATTTCAATTTCTTGATGTAGAGGAGAGCGAGTAATGGGCGTAGTGAACGGAGGTGCTTTAAGCAGCACAGTCGAAGCTGATCCTGATCTCCTCTGGCCAGTACCTGAACATTGGAGTTTAGAAGACGCTGCTACAGTGCCACTGCCTTATTTGTACGCGTACTATTGCTTGGTAAGTCACTTTCTTATTATGAGTTTCGTGATCATTTATCATGGGATGTAAGGGAATAGTTAGGACAATTTATAGGTCATCACCATCTTATTTAGGAGTATGAGGGCTATTGAACCCAGCTCGGTATTAACTTCAGTGCGCGGAGATGGAAGGCCGGTGACCTCCCCCAGGGCTTGCGGGAATATAAGCTATAATTAGTTTTTTTAGCTTCTTAAGAAAGGAAAATGTAATACAATACAAACATATAATACAATGTACAAAAGAAGGAATTTATAGAAACTGAAGATCCAATAAATATTTTTGTTTAACGTTCTTTCTTAGACTTCAAATGAATCATAACAGAGTCATTGTGTCATCATTTTGAAGGATCAAGATAACACTTCATATAAATATTATTAATTTTATTTCAGGCAATCAAAACACAACTTCAAGAAAATTGTAAAGTGCTTGTCACTGGAGGAGCGGGTGCATTGGGTCAAGCAGTTATATCAATCTGCTTGGCTTTGAATTGCGAGGTATTCACCACAGTGAGCGACAAACAGAAGAAAGAATTCCTGATGACATTGTACCCTCAACTAAAAGGTATGACATTGAAACCCCAAAAAATACATAGTATATTTTTTTACACACTGAATATTTTTCCGGTCTCAAAAAACACATAATCTAACCAAATGTAGGAAATAATATTAGAATTAGCAAATATTTTTTCTGTAATATAGATCTTAGCTTATAAACTAGTATATTTTATTCACTCGATAGTCATATACAATCCTTAGGTCATGAGCTGCAATCTTCATGGATATTACAAATATTCTAACCAAATATCAAAACCTCGGGAGAACTTCTACTAAAACAATTTAATTTGTCTGCAGAAAGCCACATAGGATATTCTAATGTGATTTCGTTCCAAGACGTCGTGATGGGCAGTTCGAAGAATCAGGGCGTTGATGTTGTCATCAATTGTTTAAGTGGAAAATTACGTCAAGTATGTATATAAATATTTAATACAAATAATGAATCAAGCGATTGGGTATTTGCCTAATATTGTTTTGTGCTAATATATTCCTATGTAGTTATTGATTAGATTAGATCGTATAGTCATATGACCCAGCTAAAAACGATTGAAGGATATAAACCATTTAGACTACCACGCGTACTTACGTAGTCAATATCAATTAATTTTTGAAAAGAACTATTTACAATCCTGGCTTCCTAGTGTAATCAATGTTAAAATAAGCGTAAAATAAATATAAATTAATAATGTTAAGTAAAAATTTAAACGCAGGCGTCTACATTTATTCGCATCTCACGTATCGAAAGCATCGCATCAAATGGATATTTGTAAAGGATCGCAGGAATCTACTTTTCGGCAATGCCAATAATAATGCTCTTACGGCAATCCAAGCAAATCCGACCACTGCTGATACTGTGGATGAAAAATAATTCGTTTGATGCGATGCGATCCTAACGATACGGAAATGTGGACGCCTGGCTTTAAGATAATTCAGAGACTTTCTCATCCCATTCATCTTGAAATTCGATCCATATTTTGATTTATTTATTTACCTGAAATGAATTCAAATATGTTTATTTTAGGCTGCGATGCACTGTGTGGGATTGTACAGTCAAATTCTCGACATAAGCGATCACGACATGATGACAAACAACGATTTCGGTATGTCGTTCCTGATGAAAGCTCGAGATTATCATGGCGTCCGCTTCTCCACCATCTTTAATCCTGAGTTTATTCAAGAGAAGAGGGTAAGAGTTAAATTTAATACTCGGGAATAACTTAAATAAATATAGTATTTTCAAATTATACTACTTAAATACGTACTTATAAGTCTGTATCAGCCCATATACGTCCCACTGCAGGGCACGGGCCTACTCTATAATCGAGAGTACGCAGGTTTCCTCACGATATTTTCCTTCACCGTTATGACTACGAAAAGTCAGAGGTGTGCCCTGGGATTCGAACCCGCGACCACCGTGAACATGTTGGTAGCCGCGTCTAGTCCGTTTACCAACAGGCCACCACGCACTTGCATTATAATAAACCACCTACCTCGGTGGCGTAGTTGTACTACGGTAAGCTTGCAAAGCTCGGGGTCTCGGGTTCGAATCCCAAGTCAGGCAAAGTGATACTGATTTTTCTATTCACTCATTCAGCCTGGGGTCAGGAATTTGTACCCGATATGGCGATAGGCGCGCCCCCTATCACAACGTGGTACGGAACATACAAGGCGAAATGTGGTTGTCCTGGCACCTCTGCCTACCCCTTCTGGTAAAAAGGCGTCAATTTATGTGTGTATGTATAATAAACCACAATTAAAAAACTTCGGGATAGTTTATTTCTAACCCATTACTTTTCATCAAGTTTGTTTTCCGAGCATCTTCTTATGAAAGGCAGTATACTGATTGTGCTAGTCCCCTAGTACTGCGTAGATCCATGTGCGGTGATGTGTGCTTATCATCAGAGGACCCGCATGCTCATCTGCCTGTAAAAACCATAAGAAATCTAAGATTAGTTATTTTTCCTCAGCGCTTGCACCAAATGATCACTGAAGGCATCGCAAAGGGTATCGTGAGACCATTGAGTCGTGTCGTGTACACTCCAGACAACATCTCTAGAGCGTTTAGACTCATATCCACTAGCAGACATAGGGGTAAAGTGTTGATCAGAATGAGGGACCCGGAGAATAATACTCAGACCTTGAAGGTTTTACCTAGGTAAGTTCATGCCCTTTAAATGCTTCAGTGTTAAATCACCGCGTTTTTGGTACATATATAACTAGCGTTACACGTAATTAAAACCGAATGTATAGAGAAGTATTTTGTATTTTACGAAATTACTGCGCCATAATATACATAAAATACTGTTTAATTTTTGTGTAGGAACATTATGTCTTGGTCTATTAGGTACAGTATTCGAAACGCGCAAAACCTTTAATAAAACGATAGTTTGTTTTCTGTGTATTGACTCAAGTTATTTTAATTATGGGGTTTTTAAAGTAAATTACACTACTAAATTAAATTTACTTTATTTCAGAATGTCATATTCATCGAAGGGAACGTATGTTGTCGTTTGTGATCAGAGTCTACTTGGTATAGAGCTAGCAGATCACCTCGTAAAGAGAGGGGCTAGAAATCTAGTTCTTAACATGAATCCTAATCTCATTTCGGGATACTATTACGCTAAAATGATGTAAGTTATTGAAACATTTATAAAAAATAATACTAAAACACAGCCTGTGTTATAAATAATTGTGTTTATAACTGCTTTTAATATATTTAAGTATATTTAAAAAACTTAAACTGATAGTAACATTAAATCCAATTAAGATTGGATTAAACCAGCGAAATATAAACCATGCAATAAGTAAACTTCAGCATAAATAAATAGCCACTCTTGTACCACTGTTCACTCAAACACATGTACCAGATTTGATGACCTTTAATAACTATATAGCATGACCTATAAAATTTGTTTTTCAGGGCATGGAAAAAACAAAACGCCACGATAAAAATTACTTCAGAAAATTTGCAATCAGACAAAGGATGCTTGCAAATTGTAAAGGAAGGCAAGAAATTGGGCGCAATTTTAGGAATTTTCGTAGTACTAAATAATAGGTCGACAGTCGATGATAATTTGGACCAACAAGAGTTCATTAGTAAATTCAATGAAAAGGTTTGCGTTGTGGCTAACTTGGATTTGGTGACGAGGAACATTTGTAATGATATAACGTAAGTTTTTTTAACCAGCTTTGACTTACAAGGAGCTATTGTTTGTTGTTATTTTCAAATTTAAGATTGTTATCTTAATAATTCTTTTTTTAAATTACAGCCACTTCGTCATTCTAAATTGTTCATCTAAATCTGCTGCGGACGAATACGTTTATTCTACTATTGACAAAATATGTCAAGCGAGAAACGATATAACCTTGCCGGCTCTGGTTTTAAAAGTTGGAGCATTGGCTGAGGTGAGAAAAAATAACTTTGCGTAATTATTTCGAACTTGTTTAAAAAATGTTACAAAAACTTCTAAAATACTATTTTACAAAACGGAGATACTTATTTCAATCGTTCATCAAAAAGCCTTCAGTAAATTTTACTAAAACTTTTTTTTAAATAAAATAAGTTTAATCTTAGTTAATATCACAGATTCTAGGCTCAAATTAACATAATACACAATAATTGTATAATTAATTGAAATTATTTTATTGTGCATAAAAAAAATGTGCCTGATATGGTGATAGGCTCGCTCCCTATCACATCAAGGGACGAAACATTTAAGGCGAAATGTGGGTGCCCTGGCCTACCCCTTCTAGGAAAAACGCGTGAGTTTATGTATAAATTAAATAACATTTTCTTACAGTTCGAAGAAAACTTAGACAATGCTTTACTGAAAACACAAGCACAATCTGTAAGGACCGTTTTCAATGCACTTGAATCCAGCATGCGACTAAAATATAATAATGTGGTGACTTACAACTTGGTCAAACCATTTGGTGCCGATTTTGTTGCGAAAATTGCCAGGATTTTTGGTAAGATCTATTCTATTTATTTCTATATTATCTATATAATCTATTTATTGTTATCATACATTATATTGTTTTATAGTAGTAATTGTGTGTACCTTGTCCCTTATTAACAGTTTAATCGTAAAAACACTTTACATACCTAATCGTTTAGACTTAATCAAACTTACTTTTTCTTACCGGGTCTTAGATTTAGAAATAGTAAACGTAACCGTATGTATGTAAGTATATTCTTTGTTAACATATTTTAATTGCTAATATTAAATATAATTATTGGTAGAAGTCATGATAATTCAACATATTTCTCAGGTTTAGAAACTATTGACGATGTGAATGAAAACCACACACTAGAAAACTTAATGGCAAATGAAATAAATGTAGAAGAAGTTATAAAAGCAATAAAAGAAGAATACAAGGTCACTTATCCAGCAGAGAAAGTGAAGAAAATGACTATTAAAGAGTAAGTTGAACTTTCAAAAAAATGGTTTATTGAGCAAATTTGTAGGGTATTACTACAAATTCTGCTACTATTGGGATCCCATATTACAGCCATATCATGCTTATAACCTAAAGGAAACAACAAGTTATTATTAGTTGATGGAAAGCATTTTTTCAATAATTCATTCATAATTGGAATTCATCCAGTACTCTGGAGTCATGCATGCGCAACGTTTGATCCAACTGTTATTTACATAAACTATGCAATTGCTGAAAACAAAATATAATTAGTCAATCATAAAAGTAATAAGATCTAAATAATGTCATATATTAACAATTAATAAAATATTTCAGCTTGAAGAACCTAGGCCGTAACCTCATAAAATTGAACAAGAACTTCAATAGTGGTTTGGGAGCCTTTTTCACATTCATTGACGAGGACGAATGCTTGGCTACAGAGCCTATGATTACAATGCAGACCAAATTCAGCGATGTGACGGTATGTTTATTTCTTAAAAATTAGTTACGTGACAACTCCAGTTGGGGTTTTGGGTTGTTTTATAATAGTTCTCCAGACATTTCTTATTAGAGAGATGAGAACATTTATTTTATTTTTTTGCTTTATAAAATATTTTGAAAAAAATCTTAGTATATTCACTTATCAATAAAATGCATAACATTTACACGAATTTACAAAATACGCTTGAAAGGAGTCTCAATGGATGCTTGCAAAGCCATTTTTCTTTATATTCATTTTATAATATTTTAGGAAGAAGAAGAGCTGGATCCTAAATCTACCTACTTGCTCCTACTCCCAGGATTTGAAGGTCACCACAGTATATTCACGTCCGTCTGTGAGAGACTGAAGGTCCAAGCTTTGACTCTTCAACTAGGTCCGGATATGATGGACGATAGTATACAACAGATGGCTAATAACATTATGAAGGTATGTAGCACAATTATGATTGCATATTTGTCGCAAAAATCCATAGTTTTTTTACAGTAGTTTAAAATTATGGTTGAATAAAAAAAAAACTCACAACATTAATACAAGAGAAACTACAATTTAATAAAACACCAACTATAAATGAATACTTCACGTAGTATTTAAAATATGCGATGTTAAAATAATCACGTCACGTAGACAGTGTGAAGATAGCTGATCAATCAATTCTCCACAACTTTTCCTTACCAAAAATGGATTTTTTTCCGCTTCGCCTACAATTTCCTTAGTATTTATCAGAACAGAGATCTCGTTATCTTCCGCCTTGAGATTCGCTCCTGCCATTCGAGCGCACTTTGTCGTTTTCTTTTATTGTAGAAAAAGATTGAATTAATTCAACCTATATTTCCCAGGGAGCGAGCAGTATTACCAGCGTAAAAAATATTTCTATTTTAGCATAATTTTGAAATGTTCAGCTGATATAGTTTTTACCTATAATATACACTTGCTTAGTTTTTGACCAAAAATGTACATTTTCTCATACTAAATTGTTATTTAAACCTGACTTAAATTACACAGAAAGTATTTAAAAAACCATCGAAACAAACAATGAGAATGGGCTCAAAATAAAATCCACTATCATTATTCTTACAGTTCATTAAAAAACGAATCGAGTTGAAATCAAAGTTCTACCTGCTGGGTTATTCGTTTGGTGTCAACGTTGCGTTGGAGCTGGCTGCATTGTTCGAAAAAGAAGGTAAAATGTCTATATTTTTTAACGAAGCTTGTCAATTAAAATCTCCCAGTCGGCAGATTGTAACTAAATATAGTTTAGTTAATGGAACCTATGGATTAACATGTAGTCTTGGAAATTTTATAACATTACTCTCATTATTAGATATAGTGGAAATGAAAAAAAATAAAAGTCAGCGATATTTATATTAATATCTTTCCAATTTAAAATCTATGTGGACAGTATTGTTATAACTTTTTGCAACGGTATAAAAGAGTTTAATTCAGAATAACAATTACATTATCAATAAATATCATTCTCTATTTTCTATTCAGGTCACGTCGGTGTAGTCTATTGCCTCGACAGCAGTCCTGACGCCCTCCGCGTGCACCTAGACGCCTACGTCGGCAACTTGACCGACTCACAGCTCCAAAACAGCATAGTAGAACACATGTTCCGACTCATGGCAGGTCGAGAGAGCGAAGAACTGAAGAAAGACCTGGAGAAATTTGAGACATGGGCGGAGAAGATCGAGGCTTGCGTCAACAGACTTCGAGGTGTTGTGTTCTACTCCCATCAGTACAAAAGATCAATTCTACAAGGAGCGTATAGAAGGATCAAACTAGCCAGAGAGTACGAGCCAAACTTCAAGCTTCAGTCAGAACTGGTGTTAATGAAGGGTATCCCTCATCCATCAGCGGAGAATCTTCCCGAAGACTATAACCTGTCCAAGTATAGTGAGAAGCCAGTGAAAGTATTCAATTTGGAGAGTGACCACGCAACAGCACCTCAAGACTGCAGGGTTGCCAATATAGTCAACAGAATTCTAGAGCCCAAACTGTTGGAGGAATTCAAGAAGAAGAATCTATGCGACAGCTACCTCGCCGATCCCTTCAAGATTCTTTAAATTATTTTAGATTTAGAGTACGAAGTATTTATTTTTGAATATAATGTTATGTATGATTTGTATGATTTTTCGTTTTTCTTCGGTATAGTCGTAATTATTATTACATAGACACTCAGAAATCGTTTTAAAATGCAAAGTGTTGAATTTTTTCTCTTGTACATACACTTCGTGATTTAACAGCTTATACCTAGTTTACCTGAGAATAAGAAAAATCTAACATCATCCCATTGTAAAAAATTGATCTAACTATATTAGTTGAGATGATTGTATTTGATGTTAATTGATAACTGCCGATGATCGCTCATACTCCGAACCAAACGCGACAGCCAAGCTGTCTGGCTGGCTGGCTCTTACACATTGAAAAGCTTTTATTTACAAGTGGACTTCAAAAAACAAATTATTACTTCCCAGATATATACGACGAACTCTGGTTATTTAATGGCGACACACCAAATTGGCCGCAAAAATATTGCAAGAAATTAAACAAAAAAAAAATCACTTTGTTCTTTCACCCGTTCAGAAATAAACTATTAAGTTCCAAGGGGAAGATCGTGACCGACGCCCCGCTGCGATAATATCATAAAACAGTGAGACTTAGGAAAGTTGCCGACTTATCTCGACAATTTAAGGGCGTCCTCAGATTTATATGTAGGATCGCTGGTGTGGAAACTTTGCTCGTAATTTCCTTATTTAGCCGTTTTTTATTGCTGCTTTTTATTGTACAATAAATCCTCGCATAAATGACTCATCGTAAAGGCTACCTATGCCTTCAAGATGAGTCGGGATTATTTACAGGAGTAATGTGTGGATATGATGGAGTTTGGTAATAGAGCTTCACGTGTAACATAAATAAGGTTGCTGTATAGTTACGCCACAACGGGGTGGTATAGAAACCTATTACAGAGGAGTGTTTATGGAGTTATAAGGCAGAAAACAGGAACATTACATATGTGTTTTATACATTGAGTTATAATGTACTACGTACTAGAGAAGACACCTCAAGCAAATAGTTTGTAACACAAGTTGGAGTCCAGGCGCTCCAACTCATTTAGTCTATGTCAAGCGCTTGCTGGAACTAGACACGTATCAGTGCGAAGTTTTATTCGACAAAATGCCGTCGTGTGCATTAAAATACTGCTCGAACAATTCAAAAAACATAAGTAAAAGTCAAGGTGTGACTTTTCACCAGTGAGTTTAACTTATTATATTAAAAACACATTTAATCTAATTTAATATCAACAATTGTGACATGTGATACCGGTTGATGACGGGCGGCCATGCATGTCAAAGACTAACGAGTATTTGTATGCGCAGAGTCGACAATATCGACGCAGATTTTTAACGGATACTGAAGTATTTATATAAGATAAAAAATTAAAAGCATTTAAATTAATATTTTTATTATTATTTTAATTAAAAGGTTTCCTCGGCCATGTCGTGAAACAAGAGAATTGTGGATCAAATTTATTCAGAAGAATCGCACAAGAAACGTGGTTACCTTCAGATTATTCTCGCATATGTTCCGTACATTTTAAAGATGAAGACAAATATAGCACAAAGACAGGAAGAGTGTACTTAAAGAAAGTTGCAGTACCATGCGAAAACGTAATTATATTATTTCATTTCCGATACTGTATGAAACTTGCAATACATTTACGGACTTTCCAAATAAGTCTGTCTAATAATATATAGTAATCTGTCTGTACCAGGTAAGGCAGGTGATATTGTCGCTTGTTATTTCATATTTTTGATCACCTATGTATATATTTAATAAAAATATTTTAATTCTAGAGTGTTTCTATTAATTAAATTCTGAACATAAAAAAAATATTTATTTATAATTTAATTTCTTGTGTATTATTCACAAATAATGTGCTCACCAGGCGCCATGTTTATAAATCCGGTAAATAAAAGAAACCATATTATTTTATGTAAAAGAAACTATTATTTTATATTATATTTTAGTTGTCGGTATTAATATGTAGACATCATATAACGAAGAGTTACGATTAATATGAATTGTCTTATCTATTCGTGACACGTTTTTCTTTGGCCATAATTTGTATGATATCAAGTCAATAAAGTAGATGTCGCTATTGAGCTGGGACAAATAATTTCTATGACATATCTTGTCTATCGTTAGAATATATGTCAATGGTTTTATATGGGAAAACAGTCGTCATATAATTTAAGCATGTCCTTTTATAATTTAGGCAAAATCATTTAAGCAAGACTACTATTTAACTTAATACTAATTTAATAAAATAATTAAATAATTAAACGGAATTGCATGACACTGCTTCGAGAAGCAGATTTACTCATAAACAAACGATTAAAAAGCAACGCCATCTAATAATATATTTCAAACTAATTACAACAAATTAATTTTTCAAATGACAGCATAGATGGCGCTGTTCTATAAATTATTCATTATTGACTACCCTACATAAAATCATTAACACATTTATAGTAGTATCGAGCAATAAAAACATAAAAACGATATACACCCGAGCGGCAGATGTAAATAAACATTATTAAGACATTTATCAGACAATAATTGCTTTATGGGTACATTCCGACAATTTATAGAGGAAATGGAAAATTCATAATTTTAACAAAGAAACATTTTGTTATTATTTTCAATAGCCGTTTATGGATATTAAAGTTAATGTAAATTGCACATGTAATTTAAGTATAAATTATTGTAATTGAATATAATAAATGAAACGTGTAATTTTGCAGTAATATTACATAAATGCGCTTTTACGTTTGACTGCTGTTGTTGGATTTAATTTTACTAATTACCTAGTTGCTTAAGTTGATAATTGTTATGTAAACTGTATTTTACATAAATGTTTAAACGGCCTACCCGGAAAAGAGAAACCATCGCTGCCAACCACTTATACATACACGTACAAAACTTTCACCCAAATCGTTAGATTTCGGGGTACCAATGAAGAACCCGAAAAAATAGCAACAGGTTGTTGTAGATATTTTCAGGCTACCAGCTATTTTTGTTACTTACGAGATGAGTCATCAAGTATTTACATTAACATCAATTGTTATATAAAACTCTAATTAAAGTACTTTCACGTTTTTTTTTATTCTAGCACACTAAATACATATTATTTTACTTATTAACTGGTGCACCCTGTATATTATATATTACACAATCATTTTAATCCTCCTCTTGAATCACTGAATCTATTAAAAAGTCGCATTATAATCCGTTGCTTAATTTTAAAGACCTAAGCAAGCATAGGAACAGACAAATGGTAAACGACTTTGTTTTTTACTATGTAGTGATCAGACAACACATGGCTGAGGCGTTTACAAAACTTCGCCACGTCAAATATTTCTCAAAACCTTGCAACACATGACCCTCCTGACCCAATTACTATGCACTAACTTCGAAGAAATCTATATCTAGACATAACAACACTTGAAAATAAATCAGTATCAACACTAATAGTTAATACCTAACATTAAGCCGGACCGTACCGATCCAATCGAATCTAAGCATCTAAATAAGGTTCCTGATTTACAATATTACTGGGATCAGTCATCCGTTGAAACTGCATCCATTGCTGGGAATTTATTTAAGGAAGGATTCGGTAAATGGTTTGAGCATTCAACTTGATTTAGTAGCGAGTTAGGCAACGACAGAAATTGTGCAGCTTGCTCCTTTGTTTGGAAAGTTTTTGGATTTCGAGTTGCTGCCATAATTTAGGTGTAATGGAGAATTTGACTTTTAACTGGGAAAGTAGATTAGCGAGGTTTTTTTTGTTGTTGCACGAAACAAGCGTGCCTTTCGCTTGATGGGAAGCGATACGATCGCTCATGAACAGTAAGAAACATTAAATATTTTCAGCGTTCAACGGTACTAGCTTGGTAATCCTTAATGACGTCATCGTTTCGGGTAGAGGATTTTTGGCGCTGTCTGACCTATTAAGGTTATTTACAGGTTGCATCGAGACATCATTGCAATTAAAACAAACAAAGTGAGCAATAAACATTATCTTGAACTAACGCAAACGGCCTCTGTATATTTCCTTTAATTGTCCAAATGAATCGAGATTATTTTGGCAATTATTGCGTAGGCACGGAATTGGGTTTTCGCAATTTTTGGCTTAGTGAAACCATCTAAGAATTTCTCTGTTGGAATAATAGTTCTGGTTTAATTATTTTCAATAAGGTGTCTTTGTGTATTGCCTTGTAGCCTCTTTACAAGGCTTCATGAGGAAACCTGCATAACATAGCGATTGGTGAGAATTTCTATGGTATGTGCCAACTTGTATTTGGCCAGCGTGATGGACGGTATAGTTTAACGACTCTCAGTCGTACTTTCGATGGTAGAGGAGTATTGTAGCCTGTGGGACGTATATGGGCTGATTTATTGTGTTTTTTCGGCATTTTTAATATAACGTATGACTTATGGGAATCCATATAATTTTCAAAAAAAAAATATTAAGTCACTAGGCATTATCTCACATTTTTAAGATTTTGTTACTGTGAAAAAAAAATTCTAATGACCGATGACATTTTTAGACGTCATAGTTAGTAATTATAATGTTATCGAAAAACAATTTGTCAAATAGACACAAAGTGGATAGTAATAATTATAAGAAAAAGCTCGTGGCGTCAAACTACAACTTTGCAAAATGTTACTAAACTGATAAAAGTCTCATCAAAATAAAATACATTCAATGAACACTAAATGCAATTAAAATCTATAATAGTTTAAAGTGAGAGATAAATAATTTCAATTTGGAATCGTTCCACAGACGACAAAATCCTCCATCCATACTGGACTGCACAAACCAAATAACAAAGTATACTGCCGAGTAAATGTCAAAAGTTAAGAACAACAATAAATTAAAATAATGACGTGCACTGGTAATAAAGCAACGTAACTAAAAGCTTCATACTTTGATATCAAACGAGACTAGATTTACAAACTCTATCAAGTACCACGAGTCTTGAACACAAACGCATGAAACTAAGTCGATGACAGGTTCAAATTTTACTTATTACTTGCACAGAAACTGACAAACGCAGAGTTCTGCTCTAAGCTTACGTCCAGCTAGTAATGGAATAGAAACAGGTGTGAACAATAAGTTGAAATGTTGGAATATTTTTGGACTTACTTTCAAGGTGAAGCGGAAGGTGAAAAGTGAGAGCAAAGAGACCAAGACAGGGAAAGAAAATACAACACTCCTGAAGTCCAGCGCAATTCAATATGGCATTACCGACAAACGTTGGTAGTTTTCGCCAATTGATACAATTATACTGACCTTTCAGTCTTCAGTCATAGGAAGTATACTGCTAAGCGTAGATCTCCCCAAGAATCTACATCTGTTAGAAGCGACCTGCAATTAGTGAAAATCGGTAACCTTAACCATACCGTCCATCCATCTTAATAGCTGGCCTGGCTTCTTTGCTGGCCTGGTCGAAACTAAATGATCATAAAAATCGAAACGGCTCGCTTGTTTTGGTCATTATGGCAATTTTTTCTTAGTCTATGGAGATGAGAAGAAGTAATTATTCTGCAGTTGATATGCTTTGCTTGAAGACGACGAGGACGAACTCCCAAACGATGGGTGGACCAGGTTGCCAATGCGCTAAAGGTCCCCATTAATGCGGCATTACATCAAGCAGAGGACCGATGCCGGTGGAGAGAGGTCATCAAGACAATTGAGAGTCACGATCCTCAATAATAAGGGGCTGACTGAAGAGAGATCTAATAATCAGTAGTACAGACGTAATTATTGGTTTATAAGGATTTCCTTTGTACAAGTAAATTTTAAATTGTAGATGAGAAGCCGGTTGTGAAACGTTAGTCCAGGGATTTTACTTTTGCACTTATTTTTTATCATCATCTTATAAATTATAGTAAAAGTTATGATCTGTTTATCATTCAGTTTCAGTTCTATTTTTTTGTTTTATTGGCCGATATTTCGCAATGAACAGATAATGTATTGTCTTGTCACAGATTGTAAACCATGGTTGATAGTGAACAATGTGCCTATGAAAATCACCAAATTCAGGTATCTTTTACTAGGTCTCTGTGGAAATCTATGGTGTATCAAAGTGAGTCCTGTTGCTGAAAATAATTATGATGATATGCCACTTAACAATTACTAATTGGCTCAACCTTCTCAAGATACTGACAATGTGTTATGTGGGCATACTTAATAACAAAAAGCTTACTCTAACCAAATCTTATTCATACCTCCACAATACACTAGTTGGCTACAAAATGCAGCGAGCTCGAGACAAATTGACAGCGGAAGTCTAGCCGGCACAGCTCTCTCGGGCTAGTGATTATTACATTCCAATATTCAATGGGGACAGAGCTACGGCAAATCAACGAGTTTCTCAACAGAAAATTAGTTGACGATTATTTTGTATGGACTCGCTGGGAAATTGTCTTCGATTGCACTGAAAGTAGTTCAACTGAGTGATATTCGAAATACGTCCGCGCTTTGAAATTTGCTTTCATTCGAGATACAGTGCGGTAGAATTGATTTGGAATTGTTTCAGTAGGTAGATAACTTTAATGTGGAAATTGGTAAATTAATTATTATTTTAATATCATATTAATTTAATAAGTGTTGCAAAATTAAAAAAAATGTGCTTTATAAACATCTTAGTTAGTAACATTTTAAATTAGTACGAATACTTAAAGGCGTCGAACAATGAGATAATAATTTGCGATATAAATCTGCTGTCTAAAAATGGTTGCATTTTATGACTGATAACTAAGATGTTTAATTTTAAAATAAATAAACACGACTATTTCATGAATAATTTAAGAGCTTGTTAAGCTTGATAAAATATTTATAAAATTTGGGCGTATCTTGTAAATTAAAAACTGTGTTTGTATTAAGTTTTTGCTTAAGTTTTGTTTGAATATTAAATTAATTCTAAGGTAAATTTATGCATCATTAGAAACAGTTCTTAGAGTGATATTGTAAAATGTTAGTTTAAAGAAATAAACCTCATTAACAGTTGATACGAGTATGTAAAAATCAAATAATTGTTTCCAAGGAAATAACATTCCTAAAAAAACAGCTTCTGCCTAACCCTATTTCAAAATTACACGAGATCAGCGTATTATGAATTTCATTTATTTACGATTAGGTTTGTATTTTACTGGAATGGTATCAATACTTTCGAAGAATTTATCATTTATATAAAGAAAACAGATTTAAGAAGGAAACCGACTAGGAAACAATAAACTTGAAATCATGGTACTTTGGTAATCAGGGTCGGCAGCGACTGGATGTATAACGCAGCAGACCGGGCTCTGTCCAACCGAGGACTACAACGAGCTGATGATGATGCTTATCAATCCGATGTGCAGTTATTTTAATAATTTGCCCCACACTCTAAAGTATTTTTTGGCACTGAATGACGAGAATATCATGCCGTTCGCCTAATGGTAAGTGTTACGGCTGCTCATGAATAGTAGCAAAACAAAACAACACTTTGAGTTACAATGCTTGGCATTGTACTGCATCCGCCATACTGACACTTAACTTACTGGTGGTAGGTCTCTCATATGTGAGAGGCCATCTGGGTAGGTACCACCGCAATGTCTATTTCTCCCGTCAAACAACACTGCTTAAATGCACTGTTGTGTTTCGGATTGAAGGACATTGTAGCCAGAGTAACTACTGGACATATTGAGACTTAACATCTTATGTCTCAGGATGGCGAGCGCAGTGGAATGTTGCTACTGTTTATGAGCGGTCGTATCGCTTACCATCAGGCGAACGGCTTGCTCGTCTCGCCATTCACTGCAACAAAAAAAAAAAAACTTAAGAAGTTAAGTCTCAGTGTGTCCAGTAGTTGGTTACAATATCCTTCAAACCTGAACACAACAGCGCATTTACACTGCTATTTAGCGGGAGAAATAGACATTGCGGTTACATACCTAGGCGGCCTCTCACATATTAGAGAACTACCATCCATCATCCATCCATCAGCCAAAGGAAGTCCACTGCTGAACATAGGCCTCCCCCAATGATTTCCACAGAGAACTACCACCCGCAAGAAAATCCTTAGTACAAACACCAATTTACGTAACCTAGGCTGTTTACTCCATAATAAGGTGGTTTGCAAGCCACCGTCATTACTTGCGTCGATGTAACGTCAAAGTGTAGTAGAAAATTCCCCGCTGTGTCAGCCCGTAAAAGGTTTCATGTACCCGATCTAGATTTAAAGAGCTGACCGGTTGGGGACTTCGGACGCAAATGTATCTATCTTGGATGTTGGAATTGTGATGCAGTTGATACGGTAATATTTTCTCTCATAACTATGTAAGAGGCCGCCTGGGTAGGCATCGCCGCGACGTCTACTTCTCCCGCCAAACAGCAGTGTAAATGCACCATATGATATTGTAGCCAAAGTAAGTACTGAATATATTAAGACTTAACCTGTTATGTATCAGTAAGGTGAGCGTAGTGGAATATCAAGCGTTGCTTTGTAATTCATAGTATTGTTTGGTTTTGTCATTGTCCATGAGCGGTCGTATCGCTTACCATCACTTGAATGGCATTCATAGCAATAAAAAAATAGACTAACTATTGAGCATGGTCATTGGCATGATCATCGCTAGTCACAGGTTGTCCAATGGTGAACAATGCCTCCTCCAAAAATTAATTTGAGGGGATAGAGGGTCATTACTAAGCCAACTCTGCTCAGAATGGCTTTGTTTCTCCTGTATATGTATCAGCCAATACACGTCCCACTGCAGGGAACGGGCTTCTTGTATAATTAAGAGTATGATTGAGAGGGGTAAGGCACTATACTATAGTGAATATATAATAAGTGGGAAACAGTTATATATGTTCAACGCGTGTGGATGGGGTCCGAACTATAGCTGGTTAGGCGTCTGAGGATCATTTGCTGCTGTCAGTTAAAGAGTAAGATTATTATGACGATGGTCATATTCTTCTCAAATAATTATACTCACAGGCTGTTTAAACTTGTAGTTATGACGTAAAAAGAAAGAAACCGCATCCAAAAAAGTTTTCATTCACCCTTGTCCTGTCTCTTGCATATCAGAGTTTGAGCTTTTACAAGCTCGTGTATCGAAGATCGATCTACCTCACACAATGACCTACTTTAGAGCCTTGTTCGTACAAATGCACTACACGGTACAACTTACGGTAATGTCTTTGTAATACATTGGATGAATACATAATTTGTTCATGTTCTTTTTTAAAAGAAAAGCTAAATAGTGTTGAATATGTTTTTTTTTTCTATTGCAGTGAATGGCGAAACGAGCAAGCCGTTCGCCTGATGGTAAGCGATCCGACCGCTCATAAACGTTAAGTCTCAATATGTCCAGTAGTTGCTCTGGCTACAATGTCCTTCAATCCGAAACACAACAGTGCATTTAAGCAGTGTTGTTTCACGGGAGAAATAGACATCGCGGTGGTACCTACCCAGATGGCCTCTCACATATGAGAGACCTACCACCAGTTGAACACACATAATATGTGTTGGGTTTTGGGTAATTGGTTATATACTTGGTATTGAAGATTGACAATTATATTGTATAAATAAAGTTCAAACAGTGACTTAAGTTAACTAACGTTTAAGCCCTTGATACCTATCACGGAAGAGGTCTATCTCTCTTTAGGATTCAGAATAAATGTGACGTTTGAGTGTTTTATTATACCAACAATTATGGAGTACGTTATTGGATAGATCTATCACCTGCGTTTTTTTTCCGTTCTGTGTAAGGAATATTCTACTAGTTTCAGTTCAACATTTTGTACCACAAAATTCAATGGTTCCGTCTTTATTTACCGTACTTGAGTAATAATTATCTACGCCTAAAAATTATGTTTTTCTGTATCAAATCATCTTGAAGTTTCCATTATTAAATCTCATTAAAATATAGATCATAGTAATGCGCAATTTCACGTTACCTATACAAAGGCTCATATGGCCTCATACGTCTGCTTGTGTGACGTAAAATGTCCATTTTGTTATTTTTTATACGGATAAATGCTAAAAGCCTCTGAAATTGGTCCAGTCGTTACACAGAGAATCAGCAACAAGCCGACATTCACGAAAAGCTGGAAATGTGGCATTTTTATAGAAATTTTCAACTAAAAGAGAAATGACGCAGTTGAATACTTTGTTGTATTTTTTTTTGATACTGCAAATAGTACGTTCCAGTATTCACTTTGACGTTTTAAACTGGTTAAATGCATATATTTTACCAGCGCTGATAAACAAAACGGTGGCTTGATGTCGTCAGGGAAGACAATATTTTGAGAGTCAATGATCTTACAACCGAGAATGCCAGAGATAGGGTGAAATGGCGAAGACTAAAAACGAAAATTTTATTACTCTAAGTAAAAAGAAACAAAAGACTGGGTACTAAAATACGATAGAAATAGCACTGCTATGATCAAGATTTTTCTGAGATTTTTCCTTGTATATTTTTTTAACTATATAACAGATGTACTAGTACAAAAGTAAATTTCACGCACAGGGTTTTTGCCGGCATCTACAGCATCATACGTGCAGCATTATGAAGCGAGGAGTTGCAATAATTCGCTGGTTGCCAGCCTCTGCCAACTGGTGTGAATAACCTTGGAGGGAACTTGTTACAATCGGACAGACTAAGGAAAAAAGGATGTTGCACCAACAGTACCGATACGAATATACAGGGTATATCAAGACTGCTACCAAAAACGAAGCCGGGTGGTAGTTTCCAGCGACTTCAGACATAATGCAACAGAAAAAGATGCAAAAAAGCGTCAATTTTTTTTTGTTATTTTTTCCTATGGCCATATTTGGGTGGCATATACTTTTTTTTCTTAAAATAATAGTGTATACCATTTTACTTATAAATACTCTGAGCAATAAAGAGTTGAAATTATTATTTTAGCAAAAACTATGATTTACCACCCAAAAATGAAGATATTTGAAAAATCCCCTGTTTTGTGATTATTGAATTATATTTCTTTTATGTCATCTATATACAATTTCAAGCCAAACTAGAGATATTGAACAAAATATTGTGCATTATATTTTTTATTAAAATATATGTTTTACAAGGTAGGTACCAATTTTAGCTTACGACCGTGGTGTACCGGCCATAATACTAGTAGTGGCAAATTTCCAGTGAATTTCATCTAAAATTCAAATTCCAAATCCTTGGTAAGGAAACAGAAGCCGATAACCTGACAAAGGTTTTCTAACAGGCCCGCGATGACGTCATAGCATGGACAGTTTCCGTAAATTCCGAACATTTTGTCGACGCATACACCTGTTAGGTTGTTCATCACGCTCTGTCCCGTGCCAGATTAATGAATGAACGACGTACAGACAGACTGAAAAATAGCCTTTCAAAGCACTATGGTCCATTGTGCACAAATAGAAAAACGAAACTAATGCTCTCAACGCTTTCTTGTGACTTTCTTGTAGGTGTGGGGTTTTTGTTGCATTCGGCCAAACGAGCGCAAATTTTAATATTTATGGAAGAGATGGAACGGCAAAATGTATTCTAAGTGCTTTCAAGAAAGGTCTTAAAGCCGACTGTAACAAAGCGTAGAGAGAACGACCGTTCATGACCAAAGAAGCAAATTTTAAGTTACTGCTAAGATGCGCGTTAAAAACATGGTCATAAATAAATTAAATTAAGCCTCAATGGCAATTGATGGGATATTTAATAAAAAACGACCACAATAACGAAATAATAGACCTTACCTCATCATACCAATACAAACGGATACAAATATTCTACCAAAAAATCGATAAAATGCTTTACCAACTAACCTGGCCTAGGTTAGTTGGTAAAAAACTTTCAAAGACTATTAAGCTCTTGTCTCAAGATTTTTCTTTAAACATAGTTTTATTAATCAATATAACGTTCTTGGCAACAGCAGTTTTAACTTACATAGTAGAGCACGGCTTATCAGTCTCCGTCATGTATGAAGAGCTGAGCCACTCGTTACGTTTGAATTATTGCTCCATTATTGTGCAAATTTTGTGCATTACATGCGGTTATCGCACACAAACTGGCCAGGATTTGGGGGATCTTACGGGGGATAATAGACCACAATCAGACTTGACCTTTCAATTTAAAAAGTAAGTCACCCATCGGGTACAATGAAGTTATATTTCCTATGCAAAAATAAAATAATCTAGTTAATCTAGTTGGAATAAGAAACTGCTTATGGTAAAATATTCTTAACTAAAATACGATCAACAAAATATATATTAAAAAAATAGTACTAGCAACAGGAGAGCTTATGACAATCCTGGTTTCAGTTTGTTATGATTCGGTTCCAACAGGCTGGTAAATTTATGTCGAGTCGTGAAAGACTGCTCTCGTTACCTAGCCAACCCTGTATTACATTACCAGGTCTGTGTTATCACACATATTAAACTAGCTGTGAAAATATCCAACAGGTAATCCGTCTCTGGTGACTAACAAAGTAGATCTAATTTTCCAACTTGAGCCATAACTAGGTCCAATTTGTCCCAAAACTTGATTTACAACTTCATGTGGAGATTAGGAAACATCATTTGGCGTTAGTTATGACCTCTAGACTTGTTTATTTGCGGGGTCCTGTTCGAAATGACATTTTTACTTCCAAGGTCTTACGTCTTTCTAAACAAGGTCTGAGAAACTGTCTTAAGATTACCAATATAGGGTGTAATTAGCTGTTGTAAAAAATGATTTTTTTTATGGTGGCCTGGCTTAGTGGCGGCATTGCACCTGATGGTAGTGCCAATGCCACCCAGGCAGAGTATCCATTGGCATCGGACAGGCAGTCCCATGTCAATGGAAACAATTATGCCGGCCTGCTATGGTGCCTCTTCACACCACGGCGGAAGGACCCAGGATTGTAGGAAGGAGGGAACACGTGAGACGGCAAACACTTCCACAGCCTGACGGTGCGGCACAAAAACGAGTTCGAGACCGTTTGGTTCGCGCCGGGATGGTGTGGACCGTTCAAGCTATAGTTTCGCAAGCCAGCACGTGTGGTTCTGGTTAGGAATGGAGAGGAGGTGGATCAGTTGAACAATTCTTCAGAGCACTCGACGTGATACAGGCGGTAGAAAACACGCTTAGAGAGGCGATATCTCTCCGGAGTTGTAGCGACTCTAAGTTGCTCGTAACGGCTGCATCATTCACAATGCGGATGGCCCGCCGCTGCAATCCATCCAAGGCATCGAGCAGGTACTGGGCGGAGACATCCCAGAGGTGCGAGCAAGTACTCCATACCTGGACGGACCTGCGCTTTATATAAGCGACAAAGCTGACTGGGCGATGAAAAAACCGACCCTGAGGCCTGAGGAACTCCGGCATTTACCGACATGAGCGCCGAAGCGTGTCCGTCGACGACTACACGTATTCTACGCCCATGCAGAAGCCGGAAATCCACGAACACAGGTTGCCGAGTAGACGTATGCTGGAAGCTTGGACAGAACACCACGGTGCCAGACCCTATCAAACGCCTTGGCAATGTCGAGGCTCACAGCAAGAGCCTCGCCACGCCGGTCAATCGCCTCACCCCAGCGATGCAGGACAAACGCTAGAAGATCACCCGTCGATCGATTATGACGGAACCCGTATTGTCGGTCACTGATCAACGAGTGATCCTCCAGGTAGCGGACCAATTGAGCGTTTATGATCTGCTCCATGACCTTACACGTCACTGAGGTGATAGCGATAGGGCGGTAATTGGTAGGGTCCGACCGATCACCCTTTTGGGGATCGGTTGCACATTGGTCTCCCTCCAAGATTCTGGCACAACACCTGTTCGGTAGGACGCTCGGTAGAGGCGAGTCAGCGCTGGAGACAACTCGGCTGCACAAGCCCTTAAAACCACCGCTGGTATCCCATCCGGACCACTGGCTTTCCGCACATCGAGAGACCGTAACTCACGCCGCACATCACACTGCCTGATGCGAATATCTGCCATTGAGAAACGCAATCAGGCAGTGTGGGCAGCGTCTGGGAAACCACGGTCTTCGAGGCGGGAGTTAGCCGCAAAGAGATTTGCCAGCAAGGCAGCCCTTCTCTTGCGGCTTGTGGGCCAGCGACCCTTCTGGGTACCTCAGCGGCGGCAACGCTGGACGGCAGAAGTTAGATTGAACGGTCCTGGCCAACCTCCAATAAGCACGACTGCTAGTTGGGGTTGATCAGCCAACGCACGCCCAATCCTGCTAACGCGCTGGCATCCGCCCTAACGTAGGCCTTCTTGCAGGCCTTGGTAGCATGGTTGTAGGCTTCTTGAGGGAACTGATATTCGGATTCTTCATGGCGCGACCCCAGATCCAAGCGCGATACGCCGCCTGTTTTCTCACCGACAGCATCGGCGCATGCACGATTGAACCAGGAGCGTCCACGGCCCTTACTGTCGATCTTAGAGGTAAGGACTCGAATGGAGGCGCGTAGCGGAAAGCGCAGCGTAGGGACGTCCACCAACAAGATGTCCGACGACCTGGTAAAGGTCGCGGGACGTCGCTGGACACAGGCTGCCTCCAACAGGTCTCTGTGGAAATCATTGGGGGAGGCCTATGTTCAGCAGTGGACTTCCTTTGGCTGTGGATGGATGGATAGAGGAAGGAATGAATATTCCATTCCAAGTCTGGCTCCTCGTCAGCAATAGCGTTGGCACTCGCTGAGGGATCTTTACCCTCAAAGCAGCGCTGCCTCCAAGCGATGGATGCGAAATATTCCGCATACCATCCCAATCTGCCGACGAGTAATGCCAGACCCTTCGCCTAAACCTGCACGGGACGTGGAGGTGATGCGATCCGGTACTGACGACCCAACCAGGCATTGATCGGAAGTGCCAGAGGTGCACTAACGATCACACGATACCCGGTCTGGGTGACTTGCCAGTTAACAGTTAACTCACCATATGTTTTCTTTTGTTAAATATATCCCATCAAAAACATCCTGTAAAAAAATTCCAAGTCTCGCAGCTCAGGTTTCTACCGCAAAAGTTGTGAGATGCATGTAATACCAAGTCGATTAATTTATTTAGTCCTTAAGGGACCTTCTATAGAAAGTTATTACGTTAGTTATTTCCATATCAATATTAAAAATTCTTTACGTTTAAATAAAGGATCGACCTTGGCCATCGCATGAAAACATAATGTATCGTACAATTTATACATAATGCTACTGGCCAAGTCGATCTATTTATTTAAAACGTAAAGAATTTTTAATATTGATATGGAAATAACTAACGTAATAACTTTCTATAGAAGGTCCCTTAAGGACTAAATAAATTAATCGACTTGGTATTACATGCATCTCACAACTTTTGCGGTAGAAAACCTGAGCTGCGAGACTTGGAATTTTTTTACAGGATGTTTTTGATGGGATCTCACGTCTTTTTGTAGAACTCCTACTTTTTCTTTTTCGGTACTTCTTACTTCTAAAATATCACTAACGATTTTTCTTAAAGCCTCTGTCTTATGGATTTTTCTTATTTTTGTAGGTATCAATTTATCACAAAATTATAGCGCATTGATTATTAATGTTCTTTCCTTCATTGTAATTGATATTTTCGAGTATTAATCTATTTATTTGGCAAGTTGCCTTCGTCAGTGTTTCTAGAGAAATGTTGTACAGTTTCATGGGCTGAATACACCATTTCCTCTCTATATCCCCTCCTATTATGCCTCATGTATACAGATTATATCTACAACTATATTCCACTATATACGGGTACATGATTCATTAACTGCAATATAACTTTGTAATCCTATACATTTATATGGGGTTACAAAGTTATTCACGCAGTTGGTCTATCTAGAAAACTAGACACAAATTATGAATGTTGAATTTTCCCTTACTTTAGACACTAAACACTAATTATATTCTAAATTTGAAGGTTCTATGTCTGCTAGAAGTGCCTTAGACTTTGATGATCGGTCAGTCAGTCAGTGAGTGACAAAATTACGAAAGTTTGACACATTATAATTCTTAAACTACTAGTTCAAATGAATGAAATTTTAAATATACCGGTTTTACGCAATGCTACTTAGTAATCTGAAAATTCAGGCTTCTGCTTTAACCACAACGAAGTTATAGGGGTTGAAAATGGTCTGAATTGCTTCGAGAAAAGGATGTTACGGCCTATAGCTCGACTTGGAGGGGGCTCGGCCGCGCCCCCAGATGCTGGATAAATGTAAAAAATTTTAATCTAAAATCAAATATATAAAAGCTTATTGCAATATGTAGTAATAAACTAATAACGGTTCATGTCTATTGATAAAACGGTGAACAAAAAAAAAACACTGGTCCATCCACAATTTTCAAAATATTATATTTCTATCAAAAAGTTAAACATAAATTCCACAAATTCGTCTACAATTTTCTAAACATATTTTCACCCAAACATGTGAACCAAATATTCAGCAACTTGTACTTTCTTCTTTTGTTACTCTCCAAAGATGTTGTATTCTAGGAATATACGGCTTCATATGAAACTCGGCCAATGAAACTAAAATTGAGAGCACACCCCCTATGTGTTGTCAAATGTGGTAAGATGAAAATTTCTCTGAACAGAGAGGCCGTAGGTTTAATCCATGGCCTGACAGAAATGTTTGTCGCTCTCTTTTTCTCTGTCTTTAGCCACAGGAAGAGCAGTGCTGAACAAAGGCTTCTCCCAAGGATCTTCACGTCATTGACAGCGGACTGTAAACTTAACCAGGTCGTCCGTCCACCTTGTATGCGGGTGTTCGACATTGGTGGATGTGTAGACTACAAATATTTGACAAATATTTGAGACCGAAAAGTGTCTCCTATTTTCTGACACCCATTACACAAGACCCACTCTTAGTGTGGCGTCAGGACTATGTGTGTGAATGTCAGGTGTATTTCTTTTAACTTTACCATTAACCTTGGTATAAATGTAGGTTACCTTTGATTCACCACTCTACTTAATACACCTCTGCACCCAGAACATACCGTTCATACACTGAAAATATTTGCAGCGACACGCTGAATATTTTGCGCTAACCACTTAATAGCGCGCTGTGTGAATTTTAAATGCGGTATGCAAAAACTATGTTCCCTCCGCAAGGCATGTCCGTTTGTGTTGGTTATGTTTGTTGAAGGTTACCGATTTCATTCTGCGGTTGAGGGATTAACATCAAAACAAATGAAGTGCGTATTCACATCTAAGTCATGTATCATATATTGGTGCATGGCGAAATTTCGAACATTTTTTTTTATTGCAATGAATGGCGATACAAGCCTGCCATTGACCTGATGATAAGCGATACGACCGCTTAACAGCACAAAATCAAAACCTTGAATTACAAAGCAATGCTTGGTATTTCATTGCGCTCACCATCCTAAGACATAAGATGTTAAGTCTCAATAAGACCAGTAGTTACTCTGGCTACATTGTTCTTCACACAGAAACAGAACAGTGTTTACACTGCTGTATGACGGGAGACTTAAACATTGCGGTAATATCTACCCAGGTGGCCTCACATTTGTGAGATGAAGATATGAATATGAATGAAGATATCTCATATCTATAAGATATCTACCACCAGTAAAAAACTACAAATGAATTAAAAAAATATCTATATATCGCATTGTTTGAGATGTTTTACTGATTTGTATAAACAACATTTTTTTACACATGTAGTTAAGATACATAATTATATTAAAAAATATACATAGAAAATCGTTATTAAGAGAATTATCTGTCTTAAATATTGCATTTAAAATATGCATAAATTAATATAGTATACCAATAAACTATTTATTCTTGAATCCTAATTTTATGCCCCACTAAAATTATTTGGCAAGCTTGTCTTACATTACCTGCACTTTTGCTTTCCATTTGAGCATTTTGTAAAATACCACAATCCTGGTTTAAGTTTATGCCGGTAGAATTGTAAAGCGGTGGATATTTGTATCCACGCGAGAACCACTCGGTGTAGTTACAAATCCCTTTACAATACGAGAAGATTTCTGCTTCATATATCGCGGCTGTGAACGTGAAACTAGTATACACTATGTTAGTATTACGAAGTCTTTATTTTTGTGTACTACTGCCGGAAAATAACTGACAAATTTGCTATACAGTGACTGTATAAAAGAGGTCTGCGTAGTGACCAATGCAATTAACATTAATTAAAACTATTTAAAACGGATTATATTGCGGGCTCTTACAATCACTGACTGATGATCAATACCTCAGTCTGCCCCGTGACCACGAAAGCTGAACAGTAAGCAAAAATAAACCAAATCCGCGATAGTAATAGTTTAATTAATCATTTTATATCAATGTGTAACATTCGCGTAAATCTAAAAAAAACACAATGCAAGTTGCGATACTGGATCTTGTATCTTGTATTTGGATCTTGGATTTGTAATGAAAGGTATTGAGCAGACTACGTAGTATAATTAAATGGATTCACTGAAGTCACTAACCCACTGCTAAATAAATTCACACATTCAATTCATTCAATTTGTACAGTAAATATCATTCATGTATAGTGAATTGAACGTACACTTTTTATATTTAGGACTTTAGGCAGCTTTTTAGTTATCAAAAAAAGAGCAAGCCAAATTTATATTGAAATTTACTCCTATCGTAGTTGAAGTTTTATAAAACGGGAAGGAATTTGTCAAATCTGTTATCTCGTTAGTAGGACAAGAAGCCTGTCATCTTGAGAATCTAGGTCATGTACCTCAAAAACGTCCCAATAGCTTGAACACATTCATCGCTCTCTGCCATGTTGGAATTTTATTCATTTACTTGTTTTACGGCAAGTAAAAATAGTTTAAAATTGAAAAGTGCTTCTATTATTGGTACCCTTGACACGGACCTACATTCTTCTTCATTTTTCTACATGTTAAATAAAATGCTTTAACTGTATTGAACGTAGGATAGAATGAACGCAAACAAAAAATAATTTAATCATAATCGAGTGAATGTATTAGTCTGATCTGTTTATTAATTACACCAAATATGATATGATCCAAATTTGAATGTTGTTGTGATTTAAATGCTATTTTTTCGTTCGTTTCTTTAGTACATGTTTAATTTTGTTTTTGTTTTGCGTTTTTTACAAGGTACAAATGGGTATTCACATTGATTAATTTAGCTCAGTAATTGCGCACGGTGGGCAGAGAGTTACAAAGTCGTTACGATTAACTTTAGGTGGTTATAAGTGTAGGTATTAGAATAAGCACTCACTTCCAGGAACTAACTATTGTATATTTTGTAAATTACACTTAATACATTCACAGACAGAGTAAAATTATAATTATGCGACTCGGAGCGAGATGTGCTCGTGACGAGAGATGGCAGACTGTCTTCTTTCATCCAAATAAACCGACCCTTTATAGGACTACCCGAATGAGGATCGTGGGGATAAATCTTCCAGGAAATATATTTAAGCCATAAAATAGGGTCTATCCTTTCAACTAAAATTAAGGTCGTCCCAAACATCTGGGCTATTGTCCAAACAGAAAGGTTTACCCAAACATGTTGTACTATTGTCTAAAAACATAAATTTGGTTGCAAAGGATTACCGCCACTAAAGAACTTAACTATAATAATACAGTTTTATTGCCCCGGCATGAACGGGTCATTACAATTAGGAAACAATTATTTAGAACAGCATCTTTTTAACTAATATTATACAATAGGTACACAAAAATTCTTACTGTAATAAAACGACTCGCAGATAAAAATAAAAATAAAATAAATAACACCCAACAGTCACATACATAGTCCTGACCCCACACTAAGATCGAGTCTTGTGTCGTGGGTATCAGGAACTACGAGAGACTTTTCGGTCTCACAAACAACCCAGACCCGGAAGAAATATTTGTGGGCCGCACAAACATTTCTCTCGGTGCGGGGATCGAACCGCGGCCTTCTTGTTTCACAGGCGGCGTCTAACCAACTGCGCCACGGAGGCTGTCAAGATGTTTTATGGTTAAACATCTGCAGTCATATTTTAAAATGAAATGCGTTGAAAAAATGAAATGTTCAAATTACAAATAATAAGCGTGTTATTTATAAGCTAAATCTAAGTTGGCGTATTGCTACCGCCACAGCACCCCCCTACCATGAATGACAGTTCACGAAAATCCACTTTGGAAATAGTCCGGGAAGCGGACGCGCCTTCCGGATCTTGTTCGCTGGTGTGCATCTGTTTCGTGATGTACATCTTCAGTGTCTTGAGTTGTCCGTTGCCTTGGTGCTGATGTTCCTCGTCAGCTGAAGTGTTTCCAGGGCCAGCTAACACATAGGCTGGTTTAAGACGGTCAATGGAATTGTAACGTCACGACCGCGGACGTTAACAACAAACGTCTTCTCCCCTCGCATGACAACCTTGAAAGGGGCCCTCGTAAGGACTCTGCAGGGGCGCTTTTGGACCCTCGCGGCGTACGAAGACTTGGTCAGTGGTGCTGAGGTCTTAAAAATGAAAGTTCTTTTCTCGCCATGCGAGATACTGAAGTCGGTCGCAGCTCTTGAAAGTATTGCCGTAGTTGTTTCACAAAGTCCGTTGCACTGTTACTGTCGGTGATTGTCGTCTGTTGCACCAAAACTCTCCTGGAATCCGCAGTGGCTGACCATATACCATCTCGGCGACCGTAGCCTCTAAATCTTCCTTCCAAGCAGCTCGGATACCCAGCAGCACGGTAGGGAGAATTTCAGTCCACCGTGTATCCTGATGTCATTTTATAGCCGCCTTCAGCTGACGATGAAAACGTTCCACCATACCGTTGGACGCCGGATGATAGCCGTAGTCTTGAAAATGCGTCGTGCCTGCCAGTTGATTGAGGTGCCTGAATAGGTGCGACTCAAACTGTCTACCACGGGTCGGATGTGATCCTTAATGGTGTGCCAAAGCGTGAGATCCAATGGTTGTAGAACGCTTTAGCCACGTTGGTTGCTTCTGGTCTTGGAGTGGTATTGCTTCTGGCCACGAGTAAAAACGAGTCTATCAGTGTGAGACAGTACCTGTAACCTTCAGATATAGACATTACGATTATGTCTATATGGATGCGCAAGATCTGGATGTCGGTGGAGCAAATGATCCAACAGGGGCAGAAACAAGTCTGAGATCTTCGCACGTTGACAATCGATGCAGCTGCGAGCCCATTTTCTGGCAATCGGAGTTCATTGACGGCCAAATATAACGCTGGGTCATAAGTTTGACCGTAGCATTGATTCCGGGATGCGAAAGTCGATGGACGGTGTTAAATGCATTCTCCTAAACGGCGTGGTGATGAATGGTCGAACAGCTTGTGTAGATACGTCACAGGTTACGGGGATAATCCGTGCCTGGAATCAGTATACGTTTCAATTGGCAAAGGACGTATTTTCTTTTAGCAATTTTCGAAGTTCTTCGTCGTCCGCCTGCGAGTCAGCGAGTGCCTTGAAGTCTAGAGTTGTTTCGAGCTCTTCTACGCGAGACAATGCATCAGCGACAGGGTTATCTTTTCCAGCAATGTAACGAATATCCGTTGAAAACTGGCTGATGAAATCTAAGTGTCGAAATTGGCGTGGTGAGCATTGGGTCTGATTTCTTCCGAAATGCGAAGGTAATGGGCTTATGATCAGTATAAATAGTGAACTTTCTCGCTTCTATCGTGTGTCTGAAGTGTTTAACAGCAAGATATATAGCTAGGAGTTCGCGGTCATAAGCTGCATATTTCTTGCTCGGTGGGGCTAATTTCTTCGAGAAGAAGCCCAGTGGTTGCCAATGATTAATCCACAAACTGCTGCAAAGCGCTGCGCCGACGGCGTAGTCCGATGCATCACACATTAATGCTAACTGTGCGTCGGGCTGAGGATGAGCAAGCCTACGCGAGACTCTCCTTGCACGCGTCGAAAGCCTTGTAGTAGCTGGTGTCCAGGGCACAGGAGCATTTCCTTTAAGGTTCCCCTGGAGTAGGTCGTTAAGCGGTGCTTGAGTTGCGCTGCACCTGGTATGAACCTACGGTAGAAATTAATCATACCGAGAAATCCACGTAGCTTTTTGACTGTGTCTGGTAATTTAAACCGTTGTATATCAACAACTCTGTCTGGAAATGGTCGAGTAACCAGTTGCAGTTACCATATATCCCAGGAAACGAACTTCTTTCTGACCAAAGATGCACTTGCTGGGGTTGATGACGACGCCATATTTCTTAAGACGATTAAAAACAATTTTCAAATGCTTGAGGTGCTCTTCATGTGATGACGATGTAATTAAAATATCATCAATGTAGCACGTAACAAAAGTCCAATCCCGGTAGCACTTCGTCCATGAAGCGCTAGGAAGGTTTGGGCTGCGTTACGTAATCCAAAGTCATGTACATAAACTCGAAGAATCCGAATGGAGTAATGATGGCTGTCTTAGGTATGTCTTCCTCTGCGACTGGTATGTTAGATGGAATGCTCTTACTAAGTCAAGAGTGGAGAAAATGTTCTTCCCGTGCAGTCCTTGTGCAAAGTCCTGGATGTGACGTACGGGGTATTTATCGGGTTTTGTCCGACTAGTGAGTGCCCGATAGTCTCCACATGGTCTCCACTCATCTCCTTTCTTGGGAACCTGTGTAGTGGAGAAGCCCATGGACTTTTGATGGCCGACACAATCCTAGTCGCAACATCCGCCTCGAATTCCCTTTTAGCGCGGCCAACTTGTCTGGAGCAAGACGACGGGGTTGTGCGCAACTCGTGGGCCTGGAGTCCGTAATGATGTGGTGTTTTGTGCTGTGATTACTGTTTTAGGTGCGCCATCCGGACGAATAATATCTGGGAACTCCTGCAGAAGCTCATGGTATGGTGATGAGCCATTAATGACTTTGATGCTTGGTTCCTGACACTCTGTTATCTCCGCTTTGTAGGTAAGCAGGGTGGAGGAGTCTATCAAACGTCTACGTTGCAGATCTGGTAGGAGTCCATAATATGCCAAAAATCAGCACCTAAGATTGGCTTGGAGACATCGGCTATTATGAACCTCCAAGTAAAATGTCGTCCTTAGGGCCAAGGTCCAACGTTAAATTAGCAATTCCATATGTAGCGATCACTGTCCCGTTGGCTGCAGAAAGCTCGTAGTTTGACTTTTTATGGCGGGCCTTGGATACGATGACGAGGAAACACGCAGATGTCAGCTCCGGTGTCCACGAGGAATTGGATTTTGCTGGCTCGGTCACAGACGAATAAACGGCGTGATTTCTTAGGGCAGGAGTCGTTAGCCGTCATTAACGACTGCCCGGAGCGTTTCCCGTAGCCTTGCTGCATGGTGGAACACATTTTGTTGCCTTCGTATCAAACCGCCAGTGATACAAACACAAATCACGTGGACGTGGACCGCGGCTTCTGGAACGTGAGCGAGATCGTGATCTGTTTCTATCTCGCACTCGCGCACGTGAAGTGGGATCGTTGATTTCTCGATGTAGCAAAGCAATCTCGTCCTTTAAACTGACGTACATCTTTTTCATGTCTTCCGATCCGATTCCTCTTGTTTGGTGGAAGTAGGACAATTCCGGCCTCTGCAATAGCTGAACGCATTGGCAAGTATTCTAAAGCTGCATCTGCAACTTCCGCAGCTTTCTCCAACGGTTGGTCCTTAACAGTTGCTAGGATGGGCTGTAAGACCGTTGGCAATCGTCCTTGCCAAAGTGTACGGACAGTAAGATTCCGACATATTCTCACCAGCTAGGTTTCGTAGACGTCGAAGAAACTGGGACGGCTTATCATCTCCCAGGTCCTCGCGTTCCAGCAGCTGACGTGTTCGCTGACTCTCCGATGTACCACAACGCTTTGTCAAAATCGTCTTGAACGTTGTATACGGAGCGTCTTCGGGCGGGCTTAAAATGACATCACGCATTGTGTCTAGGATTTAGTTGGTATCTTCTGTATTATCATTGCGTATTTTGATTTCTCCGAGTTGATGCGGGCGGCAGCAAACGCAGCTTCTGCTATGGCGAACCAAACTTCTAAAGTCATTCGATTTGGCACTCTGGTATAAAATGGAGAACACGACGGCAACCTCCGGGCAGATTGTTCGCTAACGCTTCCGGTGTTCATTATACTGCTCACTTTTTCTGATGTGTTATTAAAAAAAACAATGTCTCTTCCACGGAAAACTCGCGTACTACTATTAAACTTTAACACACTACACTCAAATCACTCTTTTTGCTTCGGGGTCCCACTTGGTGGTTATAAGTGTAGGTATTAGAATAAGCACTCACTTCCAGGAACTAACTAATTGTATATTTTGTAAATTAACACTTAATACATTCACAGACAGAGTAAAATTATAATTATGCGACTCGGAGCGAGATGTGCTCGTGACGAGAGATGGCAGACTTTTTTTTTTTTTTTTTTTTATTGCAGTGAATGCGAGACGAGCAAGCCGTTCGCCTGATGGTAAGCGATACGACCGCTCATAAACAGTAGCAACATTCCACTGCGCTCCGCCATCCTGAGACATAAGATGTTAAGTCTCAATATGGTCCAGTAGTTACTCTGGCTACAATGTCCTTCAATCCGAAACACAACAGTGCATTTAAGCAGTGTTGTTTGACGGGAGAAATAGACATTGCGGGTGGTACCTACCCAGATGGCCTCTCACACTATGAAGACCTAGCACCAGACTGTCTTCTTTCATCCAAATAAACCAAATAAATCTTCCAGAAAATATATTTGAGCCATAAATATGGGCTATCCTTTCAACTAAAAATTAAGGTCGGCCCAAACATCTGGGCTATTGTCCAAACAGAAAGGTTTACCCAAACATGTGTACTATTGTCTAAAAACATAAATTTGTTGCAAAAGATTACCGCCACTAAAGAACTTAACTATAATAATACAGTTTTAATTGCCCCGGCATGACGGGTCATTACAATTAGGAAACAATTATTTAGAACAGCATCTTTTTAACTAATATTATACAATAAGGTACACAAAAATTCTTACTTAAATAAACACGACTCGCAGATGTTTTATGGTTAAACTCTGCAGTCATATTTTAAAATGAAATGTCGTGTTTAAATAAGGTTCAAATTACAAATAATAAAGCGTGTTATTTTATAAGCTAAATCTAAGTTGGCGTATTGCTACCGGCCACAAACTTAATTATTACCCACGCAAATTATTTCCTTGTAAAAGGCTCTATGAACATTATTGTATATTTTCCAAATTCTTACAGTTTTCCACAATACAATAATAATAATATATACTGTACTGTAATGTATCAGCCCATATACGTCCGCACTGCAGGGCAACGGGGCTACTCTACAATCGAGGATACGATTGAGAGTGGTTAGGCCACATAGTCCACCACGCTGGTCTAGTGCGGGTTGGCGGACTTACATACCATATAAATTCTTATAAATCGCTATGGTATGCAGGTTTCCTCACGATGTTTTCCTTCACCGTTTTAGTGCGAGGTGATTGATAATCAATACACACATGACTCCGAAAAGTCAGAGGTGTGCCCTGGATTCGAACCCGCGACCACCGTGAACATGTGGGCAGCCGCGTCTAGTCCGTTTACCTACAGGCCACCATGCACTTAATAATAATATATACGACTTCATAATTAACGTAATAGGGTATAACAGAATATTATTTTAAATAAAATCTAACAAGATCAAATAATATGTTTTTATTATAAGTGGTGCGATTATACACCATCATTACACTGACAGGACGTCAAACCGAAAGGATGGGTTTCAGACACTGGAAAACAAGAACTGATTTCTGTTTGTTCAATAGCTAAACACCTAAACTTCACACCAATTATGTATCAATTTAAAAATAAAATTTCCTACACAAAACTCATGTGTATCCCAGAATCTCACACAGAATAAGTCTTAACAAATACTCACCTAACTAGGTTATCTCTGCTTCTTAACTTCAACAAATTAAACCATACAGAATGATTTAAACACCAGACTTCACAGTGATCCCATGTACAGAATAAGACTGTCTCCTAGATACAGTGACTGGATATAAAATGCTCTTTTGGATGTAGTCCAAGTGAACTCCGAATTGTAATAGGGAAAAGTAGCACATTTCACACTTCCAAATGACAAATATTTATATTTAAAGATGCCTTATTCTAGTGCCTGTGAACCGTCATGTTCAATTATTCGCTGAAGTAATACATTTTTTGTGTGTAATTTACGGTTCTAATTATACTCGACAAATAAATAAATTATTACACCCAACAGTAACATGCATAGTCTTGACCCCACACTTAGATCAATTATAGTGTTGTGGGTATCAGGAACTACGAGACTTTTGGTCTCACAAACACAAAAATATCTGTAGTTCACATAAATATTGTATCGGTGCGGGAATTGAACCCGTGGCCTCTCGTTTCACAGCCGGCGTCTAACTAACTGCGCCACGGAGACTGTCAAATCGCTATGACGTGCAGGTTTCCAGGCCAGCGAGGCTATAGCCTTACTTCTCCTAATTATAGAGAAGCCTCAATCCCAGCAGTAGAACATAATATACGGGCAAGATTATTCTAATATTTTATTATGCGTCAGTGACTCCACCAAGGCAAAAGGCACACACGTAAATCTTAGTAAATGCGTTTACACTGAAGCGATTATTGCAAATTTATCTAACAGCGGGCAGGGTGATCGCAGCGTACTGCAATGATTGCTTTCCTATGAAATAGTAAATCAGGCGACGCTTACGCGGTGCAATTTATCGTTCTGTATGCGGCAGCTGGTATGTGGCACGTTTTAGATGGTTTGACACAGCCATTAGCGAAAAGTAAGCTAAAGTATTATGATAAGTTAATCATGGAAAAGTAACAGTTATTGCTAATAATAGTGAAGCATGGACAAAAGTATATTGTGAAGTGTGGTTATTATGAAATATTTTTAATGGTTTTGGATTTTGAAGGCGTCATTATATAATCATCATCATCACAGCCCATTCCAGTCTACTGATGGGCATTGGCCTCTCCCTAGGTATGTTCTAGAGTTAAGACCGCGTCTTGGCAAACGTAGCTTGGAACGCCCTTTTAACAGATAGAGGACAACTTGTACAAGAAGGCCGGCTGCGACTAGATTCATAAAGCAGCTGATCGGATTCATTACAATTTTAGGCTAAAATTTTCCACCTAATCAAAGGAATTGGTTTTAATGTATATTGTAATTTGCAAGAAACAAGGGTTAGGATTGGCTATATAGACCCAATATGTTGATAAAGTTGCATATCTTAAAAATTAACGTACTTCAGATTTCGTCAAAGCAATTTATACTTGCCATTAATCAGGAGATTCTTGAATAGAACAGCGAAAAATTAATATGAAGACAGACACTTTTGTATTCAACATACAGCCCATAAAGGACAGCTGCGGGCGGACTAATCCTCGCCAGATAAGACACCCTGAGGCGTGAAGCAAACGTCACGGCGTAGCCTAGCTCCCCTAAGCTATGCCTTAAATTTACATAAACTAATGTAAGTGTTTGAATAAATTTAAATTTGCTGCCGTGTCACTATCGCTCTCTTGGACGGTAGCCACGTACGCCTTGTGTGTTGTATCGTCTTTTCTTGGTGTTTTAATGAGAATGCTGTTGGAAAGTATATTGATAAGGTCTTTCATAGTCCACAATATTGCAGTTTATATTGGATTCTACAAAAAAAATCTACTGGTGGAAGGAAATTACTGTACTACAAATAATTTGTAAAATTTTAGAATATATAATATTATATATAATTAAAGGAAAATGAGGAGCTAGGATTCAACTTTCTGACCATAATATTTTTTACTAAAAAGCGATGGTTTGATGTCGTCAAAGAAAATGTAAGAGATGATAGTACAACCCAGGATGCCAAAGAAGCCACCTTTAGCAATCATATGTAATATCCCAACTATCAAGATTGCTAACGTAATTCCAAATTAACTGTAAGCATTAGCTTTTACCTTCACGACATATTAATTAACAATGTATACCAATATTTAGTAAATCATTAAATATTCATAGACCATAACTCTGTGAATTATTTATACACTACCTTGGATGGGCATTAATTTGCACAAGGTAGCATTGTCTTTCCATCCATCCATCCATCCATCAGCCAAAGGAAGTCCACTGCTGACATAGGCCTCCCCCAATGTTTCCACAGAGACCTGTTGGAGGCAGCCTGCATCCAGCGACGTCCCGCGACCTTTAGCAGGTCGTCGGACCATCTTGTGGGTGGACGTCCTACGCTGCGCTTCCGATACGCGGCCTCCATTCGAGCACTTTCCGACCCCATCGGTCATCAGATTGTCTTTAGGGTATTATAATATCAGCCCATACATGCTTATACTAGCATGAGACTTCTCAACAACAGAAATTTCGACTGAAAAGTTGTAGGCTGTAGTTCGCAACCTGATGCAAATTTTTATTGTACCTACTAGCGGCCCGACCTGCATTCACCCGAATACAGATTCATTATTTTTTTATAATTAAATTCAACGTGACTTCCCGTCTTTTATACTGCTTTTCTTAGCCAATTTCTCAATCTCTTCCAAGACCTAAGAAAGTAATCTTGTCCTCATACATCCCACCTCATCTGCCATATATTCTTTGTAAAATCATTACTTTGAGTTTGAAAGAGTTTCGCGGTATCTAGAATTTAAAGTATCGTAAGTATTTATTTAATCCATGAAAACCTTTGTAGTGTATTTTCAAAGAATTGCAAAGTTATTATCTTTCTACAGCTATTCTTGGATCATGCTTTGGCTATAATTAGAGCTGATCTTCTTTTCCTAGTTAAAGCACTTGTTCAGTTTCCTACGCTATGAAGACCAATACTGTTGTTTGAAACTTTAAAAAGGGATTTACAGTTACCCCTAACAAACTCAATAGCGTTTTACACCACTGCATCTTTTTGAATTTCACCCTTTAAAACTAACAGTTATAATTGAGTAACATCAGAACTGGGTATGATTCTAAAAAACACGTGTACAAAGCGGAAATCAAAGATTTTTTTGAACCTGACGGATTTGAGCCTTTGAAAACTTTTTTACTCCATTTTGTGTTAGTGACTGCATCGTGATGCCCTATCGGTGTCGAGGGAGCGTTTCCTGTTTTCGGAATAAAAACTAACATGACACTACTTCATACGAGAAAGTTTGGGCGGAGTAAAAGTTAGCAAACATCAAAACAGCATTGTGTTTTGAATATTGCTATCTGCATAGGGAAATTATGCAGGATACGAAAAATAGGTACTTTGTTTTTTTTTTGCAATATATGGGGAGACGAGCGTGCCGTTTACCATCGATTTTAAGCGATACGACCGGTCATGAATAGTAGCAAAAGTAAACAACACCTTGAATTACAAAGCAATGCTTGGCATTCCACGGCGCTCGCCATCCTGAGACATAAAATGTTAAGTCACAATATGTCCAGTAGTTCCTCTGACTACAATATCCTTCAAACCGAAACAAAACAGTGCATTTACACTCCTGTTTAGCGGGATAGTTAGACATTGCGGTGGTGCCTATCGAGGCGGTTTTTCACATATGAGAGACCTATAATCAGTAAATAATATTTGTTAATACATATTATATTATTTTGAAATTATCATCGTATTGGCTTAAGTAAAATTGGAGCATACGTGGACTTAAACCCACTATGTGTAATTCCTACGTCAGCCATTCAACATTGTACGTACAATATCATTGAATAAGTGACAATTTTTAATAAATAAATAACACCCAACAGTCACATACATAGTCCTGACCCCACACTAAGATCGAGTCTTTTGTCGTGGGCATCAGGAACTACGAGAGACTTTTTGATCTCACAAACACCCAGACCTGAAAGAAATATTTGTGGGCCGCACAAACATTACTCTCGGTGCAGGGATCGAACCGGCGGCCTCTCGTTTCACCGACGGCGTCTTACCACCTGCGCCACGGAGGCAGTCTAACAATAATAATAATGATAATCTTTATTGACATAAATAAATCAAAAACAAAAACATTGAAGCTACTGTCTCCTGAACTAGGTAGTTATGTTACCCTGTCACACCCCTACCATAGTAAATGTTAACGCATGATCGACCAACACAGCTTGCGTTGGCATTTTAAGAAAGGATGTTATGTCTAGAATAAAACATTAGCATTAAGCATTATAGGATAGATACGATTTGTATTTGGTCATAAGAGTTCAATATAAGAGAGCATCTCACTCTGCTCACACCTATTCACTTAGTTTTAATTTTAATTTTAAAAACTTAAAGTACGTTCCCTTCCCTCAAACTTGACTGGCGCAGCCGGCAGGATCTGCTTATAAAGGTGCCACCGTTTTCGTATATATTCGAGCCTAAAAATCTGTTCGATTGCGATCGCGGCGCGCACGAGGCGGATCCTCGAACCAAATAAATTCGTCAAGGAATCGTCCTGGAACGTGATGACGCTGGCGGGTTGGTGAGTAAGCCTTTTTCACCTTCCTTACCCTATTATTTAGTGTTTTGTTATATCGGAATATTCATTTTTCGTATAACTGTTGTCTGGTTTCCCATATAACTTTGTGTGACCATTCTATTAGTATTAATTAGTGATTTAAGTTGAAAAGAATATTAATGCATAAAAAGTGATATATAAAATAAATAAAGTGTTAACGTTTTGAAGTAATTTCATAATTAATTCGTATATTTCTGTGAGTAATTAATAATATAATTTTAGTCGAACTCATATTAGATATTTGTGTTTTGTGTTAAGTATTAAAAAGTATTTAATTGTAAAATGGAAAATTCAGGTGAAACAGTTCCGCAAAAAGTGGAACAAATAATTCTTATTCCAAATGAAATGTTAAACTTATCCCATTATTTGGTGGTGATCAAAGACAATTAAATTTGTTTCTTCGTAAATGTGAATATGTAATTAATAAATACCAAGGGAGTCCGGCGCAAAATATATATGTTATGCATTCCATTACGAGTCGATTGGTAGACAATGCAGCTGCCCTTATCAGTGAGCGCGATGATATTAATACGTGGATTGATTTCAAGGAATTATTAGTACAACATTTTGGTGACGCTAGGACTGAGGAATGTATCGCTATTGAATTGGAATCTTTGAAACTAAAACAGAATGAAAGTTATTTAGAGTTTTGTAACCGAATTCAGTCAGTTAGATCATTATTGATTTCAAAATTAAATCAATCACCAGATCAGTTAGACACGCCGAGTAAAATTAATATTTATAACAATAAATGTCTGAAAGTTTTCTTGAACAATTTGCCGATTGATATGTTACGAGTTGTGAGATTAAGTAAACCACGCACTTTAGAACAAGCACTTAGTATCGTTATAGAAGAGGTTAACTTCTTTGAACAGTACTCAGCTCAGAATAAATTACAGAATTCTCACATTTGTAAACCACAGTTGCAGTCTAGCCCCACACAATTTAAGTTTGGTGTTCAAAATTCACAAAACTTAGATTTTAAACCCCAATTTACCCCTAATAATTTAATATCAGTATGCCACAACAAAAGACGACAGCTTTCTTGCAACTGAGACCATTAGCTCAACAGGCGATCGGTTATCGCCCGCAGTTTGGCTTTACCCCACAGCTGGGATATCGACCTCAATTTGGTCACCGTCCCCAATTTGGCTATCGCCCACAATTAGGATATAGACCCCCTTTCAATCCGTCTAATAATATTATGAAACCTCAGCAATTTGGTATGAATCACAACCCTTTGGATATAAGCCTAACTTTAATAATAACAATCAGAATACCGATGTTTCAATGAGAACGGCTCCACTTTATAGAAAAGAAGGTTTTAAATTAAATGAATTAGAATTCAATGACGAAAATAATTACAGTGAATATTATCCTGTAGATTATGAATATAACTACAGTAATTCCCAAGTGGAAGATAGTTGTGAATATTACGTAGGTAATGAAAACTTTGAACCGCTTTCTAAAAACGCTGACCAAGTAAATGAAACCGATATTACTGAAATTCCTGAAACTTTTGAACAGATGGAAAATTTTCATCTAAGCCCTTTAGAAAAAACCAAGAAGTAATAGAAATTAATTGTGACCCTAATTTGAAATTGCCGTATGTTTACATTCCCGAAATAGACTCTAAATTTATGATAGACACCGGAAGTATGAGATCCTTTTTAAAACCAGATAAAGCGTATGCATATTTTTATAGTGAAATCCGTAATGAACCATTTAAGGTGATTAGCACCCACGCATCTAGCTCTCACGGCGAAGTCGTGGAGATCCCTTTATTTCCGACATTTAATAGTAACTTTCTTCAAAAGTTTTATTTATATAATGTTGATTCACGTTATGATGGTGTTATTGGTGATGACCTGTTAACGAAAATTGGAGCAGTTATCGATCTAAAACATAACGTTTTAAGAACAAATTCAACCACTATTCCCATAGTTAATCATTGTCGTAATAATCATGAATTTATATTACAACCGCGTACTGAACATCGTCTTAAATTACCTACAGATTTATATTCAGGTGAAGGAATTTTAGAGTATAAAGAATTCAGTAAGGATATAAGAATGCCAAGTGCAATTGTGAAGTGTGAAAGAGGATATGCATCCACTATAATTCAGAATACTTCAGATAAGGAATGGAAGTTGACAATAGATAAACCTTTTAATGTAATGAGCTTTGATAGTAGTACAGAATGGAAGGTTAATAATATGCATGTTGGAAGAAAGATAGAGATAGATAGTATGTTAGAGGAAAATTTAAAAAATAAATTACGTTTAGATCATATGAATGAGGAGGAAAGAAAGAAAATATATGGATTATGCAAGGATATAAAGATATATTTTATTGTGAGGACTTTCCGCTAACTTTTACCAATCAGGTTAAACATTCTATTCGAACTAAACACGAAGATCCATCTATATTAAGCCATATAGGCAACCTCCTGCTCAAGCCGCTGAAATTAAAGCTCAAGTAGATTCACTTTTGAAAAATAATGTAATACAGGAGTCATTTTCACCATGGAGTACACCTGTTCACCTAGTGCCAAAAAAAATAGACGCTACAGGTAAGCCCAAGTATCGAATGGTGATTGACTATAGACGACTTAACGAAATAACGACTGATGACAAGTACCCCTTACCTAACATTACCGACCTTTTTGACAAACTAGGAAAGAGCATATACTTTACCACATTAGACTTAGCATCAGGATATCATCAGATCGAAGTCAAGGAGGAGGACCGACAAAAAACCGCTTTTAGTACTCAATTCGGACATTTTGAATTTCTCAGGATGCCGTTTGGACTTAAAACGGCACCGGCAACCTTTCAAAGAGCCATGGACAGTATCTTAAGAGGACTGCAAGGTATACATTGCCTTGTTTACCTAGATGACATTATTATATTCTCGACTAGTTTAGATGAACATATACAAAAACTAAGAGCCGTATTTGAAAGACTGAGACAGACAAATTTGAAAATACAGTTGGACAAATCAGAATTTCTCAGAAAAGAGGTGCTTTACCTAGGGCATACTATAACAAAAGATGGACTTCGACCTAACAATGATAAAATTAAAACTGTACTTGACTTTCCCCTGCCGAAAACAACGACTGAAATTAAGAGTTTTCTTGGACTGGTAGGCTATTACAGACGATTTATAAAGGACTTTGCTAAAATTACTCAACCCTCACAAATTGTTTTAAGAAGCGTAACAAAATAGTAATTGACCAAAAATACATAGACTCATTTCAAAATGTAAAGAACTATTAACTACTGTACCGCTCTTGCAATATCCTGACTTTAACAAACCTTTCATATTGACAACTGACGCATCAAATGTAGCCCTTGGAGCAGTGCTATCACAAGGTCTCATTGGTAATGACAAACCCGTTGCTTACGCTAGTAGAGCGCTCAGTGAAACTGAGAGTAGATATAGTACAATAGAACGTGAACTTTTAGCTATTATCTGGGCGGTAAAGCATTTCAGACCATACCTTTATGGACGTCGATTTACGATTTACACAGACCATAGACCCCTTGCCTGGCTTTACTCATTAAAGGAACCTAATAGTAAATTGACAAGATGGCGACTTAGACTTCAGGAATATGACTTTGAAATACTTTACAAAAACGGAAAACAAATACTAACGCAGACGCACTTTTCACGTATCAAAATTAACGCATTAAATTCGGATGACGAGACTGACTCTATGGCAGTTAATGTTGACAAAAAAGAAAAGGACTTAACATCATATTTGAACGATTTGACTGAACAAATTACTAGAATAGCTAGGGAACAACCCCCCAACAATACTGATGTAATTTCAATTTCAGATAGTTCAAAGACTATCAGCATTTCTGACTCAGCTACTAGATCAATTGTCTCTTTAGACCCCTACCCCGTAGGATCTGATGATAGTAGCACCGACACCGTTCATTCAGCAGAAGATTTAGAATCAAAAGGTATCCCTATTTTAAACGAGGCAGTAGACACTAAGCCCAATCAGATTTTAATTCATCAATGGTTTAGAAATGAAATTCAAGTTAAAGATATTTCAAACAATAAACAGAAAATATTAGAAGTATTTATACCGATTAATAATTTGGAACTAATAAAACAATTTTTAAAAGAATACATAAAACCTAAAATAAAATACTTTATATATTTTGAGCATCCCCAACACAGATCAGATTTTTTCCGGACTATAATTAGTTTGTTTAAACAAGGTATGATAGATATATATGAATGTACAGAGCGCGTGATAAATGTGGAAGATGAAAAAGAACAAAAGGCAGTAGTACTTAAACACCACGAAGGCAAGACATGTCACAGAGGTATTAAAGAAACGATATTAAGAATAAAACGAATTATTATTGGCCAAATATGGAGGAAATAGTAGCAGCTGTCATTAATGATTGTGAATTGTGTAAAAGGATGAAGTATGACAGAAACCCTCTTAAACCCACTCTACAATTAACTCAAAACACAAGATGCCCCCTTTCAAGAACTTTTCATAGACATATTTAGTATAGATGGCAAGCATTACTTAACCGTTGTAGACGCTTTTAGCAAATTGGCCCAAGCTTTTGAAATAAGTAACAGATCAACATGCGAAGTTGTTAGAGCCCTTATCAAATATTTTTCATTCTATGGTATTCCAAAAAAATTAGCAGTGACCCTGGAACAGTATTTAATAATGAGTTAATGCGTGAATTAGCTTCACTTTATAAAATACAGTTGCATATTTGTACAACATATAATCCAAATTCAACTGGCATAGTGGAAGATTTCACTCTACACTTATTGAAATTTACAGGCTAGCCAAATATGAACAAAAATGTACTGATTGCCGCTTCTATTATGACATATTGTATTATGGCATATAATAATACTATACATTCGCGACAGTTTAACTCCGTTTGAAATAGTGTTTAGTCATACTGACTCTAGTAAAATTTTGATGGTGATTTTGAAAAAGCCTATATGCAACAGTTACTTAAAGATCACGTAAAACGTTCTAAATTTCTCTATAAACATATATCAGAAAAGATGCTTAAAAATAAAGAAAAGATAATTAGCAAGGGTAAAGATAAAGATAAAATAGATTTAGATTCAGAACAAGTAGTTTTTACAAAAGATATTAATACAAGGAAAAGCAAGGATAAGCCCCGCTATAGAAAAGCTGTTGTTAGTGGTGATATAGAGCGCAACATAGTACCCGTTCAGATAAAAGAATAGACAAACTAAAGTTCCTTTAAGAAATGTTAAACGTCCTCCGCAGGTGCTGCCTGGCAGTAGCGACGATGATAACCCTCAACCAGGGCCTTCAGTTAGAAAAAGTTGAAAGAAACCCAGGTATATTACCTATCAAATTAGGACAAGCTTTTAAGCGAAAGGATAGTTGGACAATTATCAAGGTAATTGATACAAGCGGGATAGAATTAATATTGAGATATAATGTAATTAAGTATCAGCAATTTATTAATATTATAAATACAAACTCTATTTTGCAAACGACTCTATTGGATAAGAAAACAAGTTGATAAATTATGTAATGAAACTGTTGAAAAATTCGAACAACTTATGCCTAATGTACGTGTTAAAAGAGGCCTAATTAACCCTCTTGGTTCTGTCATTAAATTTGTAACAGGAATTTAGATTCGGAAGACGCAAAAAGATACGATTCCTTAATTACACAATTAAATAATCAGCAGAGTCTAACTAACCAAAAGGTTACTATTTTGTCAAAAATGTTAAGTGATTTTATTAATACTACTGAAACAATACACAGTAATACAAAGATTTTGGAAAATAAGATAATTGAAATAGAAAAACTAGCAAAGAAAATTGTTACAAAAGATGTGAATATGGTTAACTTTATCCACGTACTTGTTACATTTAATATTTTCACTGATAACTTCAGAACTCTATATATAATCTTAAATGAACTTGAAACCGCTCTAGCATTAAGTAAAGTCTCAGTTCTCCATCAATGTATTATAAATTCAACTGAATTCTTATCAATATTACATACTATAAATGACACTGATAATTTAATGTATGAACCAACAGTCAATATATTGTTAAAATCGAAAAGTCGGTTACTGTAAGAGCCTATGTAAAGAGAAACCAGATAACATTCATTTTAGATATCCCTCTCACAGATAATGTTATATACAATTATTTTAAACTTTATTCTTTTCCTATTTTTAATATTTTTTATAACAAAACACTCGCCATTGTTCCCAAATACCCTTATCTCCTGGTGAAAGGGCTAAAATACCTATCCGCCGCGCACTCCTGCGAACTTATTGACGACGGCGAGTATCTCTGCACCGACGACGACATCGTCCCCTACTCCGAAGAAACCTGTGTAGAACAGTTGATGAAAATGAGCGAAAATCAACTGTATAGTTCACCCCGTAGACATAGAGGATAAGAAAATACAGAGAGTCAAATACAACACCTGGCTCATCTACCTGAAAACCTCTACAGTAATAACTGAAAAATGTGGTGACGAAAT
>WUWR02000029.1:0-113934 GCA_009982885.2 Hyles vespertilio | reverse complement strand
TTAACCCCAAAAAAAAAGGTGTTTCGTATCTTCACTCAGAAATTTTGCCTATTTTTCACCCCCTGACTTCACAGGACTTTCCAACGAATATGTTCAAGACCAAAATCAGCCAAATGGTCAGCGTTGATTGAATTATGCGGTTACCAACACATTTTGCGATTCATTGTTTATATATAGAGCTAGCGGCCCGACCACTTCGCCTGGGTGCATATATTTTTGTGATTTTGTAATCCACACCAAATACATGTTATTTTCGTATTAATCTCTTGTATACCTAAACTTGACCAGCTCTCCTAACTGTCTGGCTCAATCCCGGTCTCATTCCGTAGTCAAGTCTCTTCCGATCGTCCCGTCTTTCTTTTAGTATCCATCCCGTCTTATACCGGGCATTGACATTTAGTCCTATCAAATCGTCAGCATATTCCCAGCCCCTCCCGTACCCAATCCCACTCTATTATTATCCCGGCTCTCATATTACATGTCATTATAAGATTGCCTATGAAATTTGACATAAAAACTTTACGCGTGTTTTATTGTCCATCCAATATTAGTCCCTTATTTCGGCACCAATAATGCTGTTTTTCCGGTAATAATATTAACACGCCCATTAATTTTGTTAGTAATAAAGTATAGTAATAACCATTTAAAAAAAGAATTGGCAAATTGGTCCACGGCGTTGTTGAGTTGCGAGTTACAACCATTTTGCGATTCATTTTAGATGATGAAGAAGAATTTTAGTCCACCCTGCTGGCTTAGTGCGGGTTGGCGGATTTTATTCACGTAGATTTAATCGAAAAGTCAGGGTGTGCCTGGATTTGAACCCGGACATCGTTACTTGTTTGCAGTCGCGTCTAGTACTTACTATTACAATTAATAAACCTTTCTGACTGCCTTACCAGTGACGTAAGTAATAGACAAATAGTAAAATATACACGTCAGATCGTTGCGTTTATATGTCTAGAATCCGGCATCAACGTACCAATATCTTTTTATTCTTGAGTCTAAAACAATATATTCGAAATTTAATATGTTCCCCCAGGCATCTAAACGTATCATCAAAAACAATGTTTTTGAACACGAAAAATTATATATATATATTTTGTGTACTCCGTCAACGCTTCGATCGTATTCCTTTTTCAACTGTTGCAATAATCTCAAAACAATGGGCGATTTTTGGGTAGATATGGACCGATTTCAATTTTATCATTTCACAAAATCATGCGCAAGACCCGTATCTAGATAATTTCCTATACCGATACACGATGTACACATTTTTTGAATTTTGTTCCATTTCGTCCCTTCAAGAAAGCCATTGGAAAGATAGTCATTTTTACGTGGATGGTAGTGAAGCTGGACCGTCTTTTACGTCTCCGGTCCCCCAAATAAACAAAGATCATCCTATATTGGCTGGCGCATCACGCTTTTAAAGATACCCAAAAAAAAAAGGTTTTTAGTATCTTCTCAGAAAATTTTCCTATTGTTCTACCACTAAAACCTTCCAGGAACTCGCCACGATATTTCAAGACCCAAAAATGTCCAGCCAATGGTCCAGGCGTTGTGAAGTTATGACGGTTACCAACACATTTTGCTGATCTTTTTATATATAAGATTTCTTTATTTTATTTAACAATTTTTTCTATTTTACTTATATAAATTATAAAAACAATATTACATATAAAAATATAAAAAATAATTTATTACCCTCCGGTGGTGAGGTCATAGACCCAAGCCACGGCGGTTAGGGTAGACAAAGTGATGGATGAACCGCCTCACAATGCGTGTCCGTGTCACAATAATACTGCCTTACGTGTATTTGACCTTTGATCCAAGACAGTCAATTGAGAGTTGGTAGTGTTGGTCGAGGGCTCTTTGGGATCAACCCTCTGAGCAGAGATTACGACAATCGGGACAATGAACTGTTTTATCGGGACATCCACATGTCGGTAACCTCGTGTGCTAAATCTAAGTATTTGATATTTTTCTCTTTTCAGTTTGTGAGGTTATCGTCATGCGGGATGGCGACGTCAACAAGGTATAGCCCGGCGCGCCAATCGATCTATTATCACAATATCAGGCTTTTGGCGACAATAGTCCTGTCTGTGATAATAGATCGATCCCGTACACTACGTTGCATGACCATTTTCAAGAACTGGTTGGGAACATACTGGTAATATGCACTTCATAGTCACAAGTCCATCTCGCAGAGCAATTTTGCTGGTGGATTGATCTTGGCTACTAGGTTATGTCTATGCAAATACTCGCCGTTAGCAAGATACGAACAACGGATGATAACACTGCCTGATGGACTCGCCAGGACGGTGGCATGCCCGACAGATGTCGACCGTAGCCGTCCTTCAGATGTATTTCCTATAGTTGTTCGTCTTAATAACTTCGTCCATAATGCAAAGACAAAACCCTCGATTTCCCCAAGAGGTCTACCGAAAGCGCAGCCAATGACACAGACCGCTAGTCGGTCCAACATCAGGCCCATGAAGGCTCGATAGAACCGACTGTGAAGCTCTTTGCTCTTCCATATGTCCTCGCGATCCCTAATGCCTACCACCAGAGGTTTCCGCCAGTTCTCAATTCGCCAAAGACAGCGGGTAAATCTATTTATCTACCATAACTACAACCCTATGCATATCCACGTTACTGTGAAGGAAATAATCACATCTCCGCGGGATGTACAATCTCATCACTGACGAACGTGGATGATGGCATACGATGTGCAGTTAGGAGAGTTCGGACTTTACGATCCAGGGCGTCCAATTGCGGTCTGAGTCCATTTGAGTATGCCGAAAGAGTAATGAGTACAGGCATAACCCAACCGTTTGAAAGCGCGAATCTTGTTTCCACCTGACAAAAAACTGTTAAGTACTTTTGTCAGGCGGTTAAAGAAACGTTCTTTCATCGATTGGTTTTACATCTGCACCCATGATACCAAGAGCCTCTGGCATACCCAAATATTTGTAGGTTTCCGTCACAGGAGAGGGACCTGAGACTTACAGTCTCTGAGACTTGTATGTCATCAGAGACCGCTACCTTCCCCTCGCTTCACATGGATAACGCACATTATCGACACCAAACTCCATATTGATTGAGTTGCTAAATCTTGTCAGTTATTTTTAACAACTCATCAATTCGGATTGTTTTGATGCAAATAATTTGAGGTCATCCATGTAGAGCAAGTGAGATATAGGCTCAGAGGTCTCTCCGCGGACGGTAGCCTAACCCTGAATCCAACAACAGCGTGCTGAGGGGATTCAGGGCCATGCAAAACCACAGTGGACTCAGACTGTCACCCTGGAATATACCCCGCTTGATTCAATCGGCTCATCACAATCAGAAGGACCCGTACCGCCTGGATATCTCAGGACAGTGGTCCACTGCCCCATATCAAGACCCAAGGAAGTTGCATAAATTTGTATCAATTTATTACAAATAAACAAAGATCATCCTATAGTTGGCTGGACGCATCACGCTTAAACGATACCCAAAAAAAAGGTTTTTAGTATCTTCCTCAGAAATTTTCCTATTTTTCTCACCCCTAAAACCTTCCCAGGACTTCACGATATTTCAAGACCAAAATCAGCCAAATTGGTCCAGGCGTTGTTGAATTATGCGGTTACCAACACATTTTGCGATTCATTTTTATATATAAGACTAGCGGCCCGACCCAGCTTCGCCTGGGTGCATATATATTTTTGATTCCACTCCACACCAAATACATGTTATTTTTCGTATTAATCTCTGTATACCTAAACTTGACATAGCTATCCTACTGTCTGGCTCAATCCCGTCTCATCCGTCTGTTCAGGTCTCTTCCCGATCCGTCCCGTCCTTTCTCTTTTATTATCCATCCCGTCTTATAACGTGCATTTACATTTCGTCCTATCAATCTGTCAGCTATCCCAGCCCTCTCCCGTACCATCCACTCTATTATATCCCGTCTCTCCATATACATGTACATATAAAGATTGCCTTATGAAATTTTGACATTAAAAACTTTAGCGTTTTTTATTGTCCATGCCAATATTACGTCCCTTATTTCAGCACCAAATGCTGTTTTTCCTAATAATATTACACGCCATTACTTTTTGTTAGTAATAAAGTAATAATAACCATTTAAAAAAGAATTGGCCAAATTGGTCCAGGCGTTGTTGAGTTATGCGCTTACCAACACATTTTTGCGATTCATTTTTATATTATAGAAGCAAGATATTATAGTCCACCCTGCTGGCTTAGTGCGGGTTGGCGGATTTTATTTCACGTAGAATTTAATCCGAAAAGTCAGAGGTGTGCCCTGGATTTGAACCCGTGACCATCGTTAACTTGTTGGCAGTCGCCGTCTAGTACGTACCATATACAAATTAATAAAACCTTCATACTGCTTACCAGGTGACGTAAGTAATAGAACAAATATTTAAAAATATAAACGGCATATCGTTTCGTTATAATGTCTAGATACGGCATCAACGTACCAATATTATTTTTATTCTTGAGTCTAAAAACAATATTAATGCGAAATTTAAATATGTCCCCCAGCGCATCTAAAAGTATCAATTCAAAAACAATGTCGTTATGAAACGAAACATTATAATTAGATATAATTTTGGTGTACTCCGGCAAAACGCTTCGATAGAGTATACCTTGTTTAAAACTGTTTGCAATAATCTCAAAAAACAATGGGCGATTTTGGTTAGATATGGACATGATTTCCAATTTACATTTCACAAAATCATGCGCAAGACGCCGTATCTAGATAATATTATATACACGATATACACGATGTACACATTTTTTGAATTTTGTTCCATTTCGTCAGCCGTCAATGAAAGACAATGGAAAGATAGATCATTTTACGTGGATGGTAGTTGAAGCTGGACCGTCTTTTACGTCTCCCGTCAAATAAACAAAGATCATCCTATATTGGCTGGACGCATCACGCTTAAACGATACCCAAAAAAAAAAGGTTTTTAGTATCTTCCTCAGAAATTTCCTATTTTTCTCACCCCTAAAACCTTCCAGGACTTCCACGAATATTTCAAGACCAAAATCAGCCAAATTGGTCCAGGCGTTGTTGAATTATGCGGTTACCAACACATTTTGCGATTCATTTTTATATATAAGATTCTCTTTATTTTATTTAACATATTTTTTCTATTTTTACTTATATAAATTATAAAAAAATATACATATAAAAATATAAAAATAATTTATTTACCCTCCGGTGGTGAGGCTCAAGACCCAAGCCACCGGCGGTTAGGGAGACAAAGTGAGGAACCGCCTCACAATGCGTGCCGTGTCCAATAATACTGCCTTCTGTATTTGACCTTTGACCCAACAGTCAATTGAGAGCCTCTGTAGGTGTTGGTCGAGGCTCTTTGGTATCAACCCATGAGCAGATACGACAATCGGGACAATAACTGTTTTATCGACATCCCACATGTCGGTAACCTCGTGTGCTAAATCTAAGTATTTAGAAATTTTATCTTTTTCAGCTTTGTCGAGGTTATCGTCATGCGGGATGGCGACGTCAACAAGTATAGCCCGGCGCGCCAATCGATCTATTATCACAATATCAGGCTTATTGGCGACAATAGTCCTGTCTGTGATAATAGATCGATCCCAGTACAACGTTGCATGACCATTTTCAAGAACTGGTTGAGGAACATACTGGTAATATGGCACTTCAGAAGTCACAAGTCCATATCGAAGAGCAATTTGCTGGTGAATGATCTTGGCTACTAGGTTATGTCTATGCAAATACTCGCCGTTAGCAAGATACGAACAACCGGAGATAACATGCCTGATGGACTCGCCAGGACGGTGGCATGCCCGACAGATGTCGACCGTACCGTCCTTCAGGATGTATTTCCTATAGTTGTTCGTCTTAATAACTTCGTCCATAATTGCAAAGACAAAACCCTCAATTTCCCCAAAGAGGTTACCGAAGCGCAGCCAAGACACAGACGCTAGTCGGTCCACATCAGGCCCATGAAGGGCTCGATAGAACCGACTGTGAAGCTCTTTGCTCTTCCATATGTCCTCGCGATCCCTAATGCCTACCACCAGAGGTTTCCGCCAGTTCCTCAATCGCCAAAGACAGCGGGGTAAATCTTTTATCTACCATAACTACAACCCTATGCATATCCACGTTACTGTGAAGGAAATAATCACATCTCCGCGGGATGTACAATCTCATCACTGACGAACGTGGATGATGCATACGATGTGCAGTTAGGAGAGTTCGGACTTTACGATCCAGGGCGTCCAATTCGGTCTGAGTCCATTTGAGTATGCCGAAAGAGTACATGAGTACAGGCATAACCCAACCGTTGAAAGCGCGAATCTTGTTTCCACCTGACAAAAAACTGTTAAGTACTTTTGTCAGGCGGTTAAAGAAACGTTCTTTCATCGATTGTTTTACATCTGCACCCATGATACCAAGAGCCTCTGGCATACCCAAATATTTGTAGGTTTCCGTCACAGAGAGGGACCTGAGACTTACAGTCTCTGAGACTTGTATGTCATCAGAGACCGCTACCTCCCCTCGCTTCACATGGATAACCGCACATTTATCGACACCAAACTCCATATTGATTGAGTTGCTAAATCTTTCAGTTATTTTTAACAACTCAATCAATTCGGATTGTTTTGATGCAAATAATTTGAGGTCATCCATGTAGAGCAAGTGAGATATAGGCTCAGAGTCTCTCCGCGGACGGTAGCCTAACCCTGAATCCAACAACAGCGTGCTGAGGGGATTCAGGGCCATGCAAAACCACAGTGGACTCAGACTGTCACCCTGGAATATACCCCGCTTGATTCTAATCGGCTCATCACAATCAGAAGGACCCGTACCGCCTGGATATCTCAGGACAGTGGTCCACTGCCCCATACAAGACCCAAGGAAGTTGCATAAATTTGTATCAATTTTATACAAATTTAAAACTCTCTTGAGCCATGTATGGGGCACTGAATCATAGGCCTTTTTATAATCTATCCAGGCAGCCGATAAATTCCTTCGGTTGTGACGAGCCTGTTGGCAAAACGGTCATGTCAATGAGAAGGAGCTCCTTTGTACCACGGGACCCATTCATGCAACCTGTCTGGCCGAAATAGAGAATTTGATTAGAAGAAATATGGTCTGTAATTTTGGATCTAATAATGGAAGTCAAAACTTTATAAATAGTTGGAAGGCATGTAATGGGTCTATAATTTGTAGGTTCCGTGGTAACACCGGATTTAAAGAGCAGGTGAGTGACACCTGTCGTCATAAATGTTGGGAGCGATCCCCTCTCAAGCGCATCCTGGAACTGTGTTGCTAATCGAGCATGCGATCTTGGAAACCATTTTAACCAGAAGTTGTGCAGACCATCCGGACCCGGAGACTTCCAATTTTGTGTTGGACGGATCGCTGCCAGAACATCCTCTGGACTGATTAAAATGGTTTCCATAGCCGGTATTGCCTCGCAAGCTCGATCGACAAACACCAAACCAAGGGGCTTCTGTGTGAGAGACAGGGGACGACCAGATATTCGCCCAGTACTCACGCATTTCGTGAGCACTTGGCAGCCGCCCATCTCCCACACCTTGTTGGAATTCTCCCAACATCTATAAACCCTCTTTTGGTCACTTTGGAACATACGATTTTGTTGGAAACGATCCCATCGCTTCCTATAGCGGCGGATGCGGTTCGCCCACGCATAGACTTTTTGTTTGTAGAAGTCTATGCGTTCTGTGACGCAAAGCCTATAATTCCGAGGACTTGTATTGGTCCCCGAAAAAGCCTGCGTCACAAAACGCATAATCTTCGGCCTGCTATTTCCTTCTCTGAAGGAAATTAGCTTGCCGATGAGAATTCGGGCCCTGTTAATACGATCCTCGATCCTACGCTGCCAAGCAGGCACAGTCACAACACCTCGAGTGGCTTTAAAATCACTTGGAAATTTACATTAGCCACTCGACATGCTGCGACGGCCGCGCAGAAAAGGATCGAATGCGTATCAACAAGATCCCGACTGGACTCCAAGTACGTAGGTAACATGGAGTCCAGAGCTCCCACCAGCATCAAATTTCGTCTATGCGTCGGCAAACGCGGCAAGCGCGGTCTACAAGACGCGGGTAGAGATACAAATTCCGAAATCGCACGTTCCAAAGCCCCTCTCAGACGTTGTTCATCTTGGGGACTTACATTGCTGTTCATGTCGTCCGTCAGATCGATATTAGCAGCAGGTGTTGGTGGTGTGTCTGCTGCTTGATCTACGGTGACGGACGGGACATTGACGTCCTGGACAACACATAAGTCCGTGCGCAACCGCTCAAGTACTTGATCATCCAACAACTTACGCCGCTGAATAAATCGTACTTGATCCGACAGTCGTTGGGATGACACATCAACTGTTGGTTCCAAAGCCTGAAACAGAGACAGCATTTTAGCACGATACGCAGTGAGTTTAGTTCCTCCCTTTGTTGCCCCAAAGTAGGCCCGCATGACATTCTCATTCAATTCTTGGGTCCATCTCATGCGGCGCACTACTCCACCGGTAGCGGGGACCGTAGGCGGGACACTCGGCCCCACAGGTCCCAAGCCCACCGATGAAGGGGGTCGTCCTCTTCGCCGCGCAGGTCTTGGTGGCGGCGGGGACGACTGCAGCTCGCCGTGTTGGCTCGACACGTCGAAGTTCGGCGTCAACTCGAAAACGTCCGAAGCCGACGCCCACGACGCGGAGCTCGACGAGCTGGGAGATCTCGAACGTGCGATTCGTCTTCTGGCTCGTGTTATCATCTTGTGAATATCTTAAATTGCACTTTATTCTTAGAGATTCTTGTTATTAATTGACACTGTGTCACATGTCAAAATGATTTTCTTTCTTATTTGTTGAATTATTTGATGGAAAATACTGAAATATTCTTACAAAAAACATAGTTTACTATTGCAATTGTTGAAATATTGTTTTGAAAAGCGAAAAATATCTATTATATGGTATATTTACAATTTAAAACAATTTTACACGATTTTTCACAAGAAGTATTTGGTGTTGCCAGATTTATTATACTGGTATTAATTGATTTATTATATTTATTATCTGTACCTACTGGTAAACCACATTGGGGTTGGATTCTTCCTCTCCGTGTAAGATATTTAAAAATTTAAATAGTTAACTTTGAAAAATTATTATTATTTTTCAAAGTTAACTATTTAAATTTTTAATATCTTACACGGAGAGGAAGAATCCAACCCCAATGTGGTTTACCAGTAGGTACAGATTTTAGTTCTACCGGCTTTCTCGGTTGAAATTGCTAAGCTAGGCGCTTACACCTTGATAAGATTGTTCGGTCGTAGATATAGCGGCGACCATGGTCTACCAATCAAATTAATTCAAAAATAACAAAAACAAAGGAACTAGGCATACCGCACACGACCACCCCTTTACTTTCAGGCTGCCAACTGCCGTCTAGTTGTTATGTGGCCTTACATTACACATTTTACCCTTTTAAATGATATAGTTCGTCTAATTACCACATTAGGATATCGTGATTAAATTCATTTAAAATCGGTTCTCTCCATAAATCCATATGAGAAACTAATTGTGCGCGTAATTGGAAAATTATGCATGCTGCATCCACTATCACATTGAATTTTAATGCTGAGAATTGATAACGAATAATTCTGTAGTGCATACATGTATGCTTTTCTATTATGCAAATGCTACTCACTTGTAAGTATTGTGGTTTACTTTAGGTTCAAGTCAAATTAATTAACAGAGATCGATATAATCATCGATAGCACGAGCATGTAGTAGTTATTTGGTATTAGAGTTAAGTCAATAGTTTCATAATTTTAATGTTATAAATAGATGGTTATAAGTCTAGACTCTAGTGACTAGTGGAATTAGTAGCAAAGCCAAACAACACCATGAATTATAAAGCAAGATTTTTCAGGACATTACACTGCGCTCGCCAACCTAAGATATCAATTTTCAATATTCTGGCGTCGTTATTCTGGCTACGATGTCCTTCAAACTGGAACACAACGGTGTAGTTACACTACTGTTTGGCGTGAGAAACAGACATTGCGCTGGTACTTAAAACCTACTCGTGCCTCTGACATGATATACTTAGCACCAGTAAAACCATCATAGTTGAACATAAATATTTTTTGCACCTACCAATTTCTTAAAACTATTTTCTTCTACAGTACTTTTACCGTTGCTTTTAAGCAGTCCGGTTCTGGTATCAACAAGGCGACATAAGAAGATCCGAGCATACTCAGATTACAGCTACAGTGATGAAGTCAATGTACAAAGGAATGTTACTTTCGATTTTCAGGGAACTTTGAAAAGGTCTTTCGCTTTGGTAAGCATTATGACCAACCACTTAGATTTTCACAATGAAATAACCGATAAATAAATAATGATGATCCCACTGATCCCTTACCACCGATGGCTTGGGTCTTGAACGTCCCCATCCTAGAGTATTTTTTTTTAAATAAAAATTTCCGTGGTATGTAAGTCCGCCAACCCGCACTAGGCCAGCGTGGTGGACTATATGGCCTAACCACTCTCAATAGTACTGTCGATTGTAGAGGAGGCTCGTGCCCTGCAGTGGGACGTATATGGGCTGATACAGATGTAAGTCCGCCAACCCGCACTAGGCCAGTGTGGTGGACTACATGTATATAGCCTAACCACTCTCAATCTTTTTATTGTAGTAGAGGCCCGTGCCCTGCAGTGGGATGTACTTAGATGGGCTGATACAAGTTCAAAATTTTCTATGGTGTGTGGACCTCAACCCGCACTAGGCCAGCGTGGTGGACTATGGCCTCACCCTTCTCAATCGATGCCTTGATTGTTGAAAAGGCCCGTGCTCTCTGTATATAAGCTGATACAGATATAAATAGGAAAGTTAAGTGACATGACTATTTCATCAGGAAGCAGCACTAACCGATCCTCAGCGCAATGTGTTATGCTCGCCTGTGTCGGCCATACTGCCGCTCGGTAAACTGGTGTACGGCGCCGAAAAACAAGCACTTAGAGAGATCCTGACTGCTACAGGACTTGCGAAACGAAAGCATGTGAGTTATGTGGAGTATTATATTGTTTCTGGTCATTTGTTTCATGATCAATTGTGATGTTCTGAATTGAGTTTCATTTTAAAATATCTTGATTCAAAGGCAAAAAAGAGGTTTAAGAAATTGATCAATGATTTACAATTTCTGCCGCAAGTAACGTTAGACGTAGCCAGTCGAATGTATATGGATAGAAACGTCAGGATACAGTCCAATTTTAGTAGAAGAGTGAAGAGTATTTTCCAATCTGATGTGGAAAAGGTTTCTTTCGATAATCCTAGAGAAGCTGTTGACGAAATTAATGGATGGGTAAGTAAAATAGTTGTACTTTTATTATTATTAATAAAAAATAGTTAATAGTTATCTGATGTTTTGTTTATGTATTATTGAAATTTGTTTAAGCGAAGAAGATAAAACATTCTATAATTAAAAAGTTTTAAAACTTTCTATGAATAAGGCCCTAAGTGATAACTAATACTAAGTTTCATCGACCACGACGTGGGTGCCGACAAAAAGGGTATTAACTGTGGTTTCATTAAAGTATGTAGAGTATAAACGGAACATAACAATTCATTTGTTTAAATAAAATTAGACGCTTCAAGTATTAAGAATGAATACCGTGATGTGATAAAAGCTGTGTTTTATTTTGTATCGATTTTAAATATAAACAATACTATCGTTAATGATTATAATTCTCATGATTGTTTTTAAAAACTTCCTGATATGTATATTTGATGCTTAACTCTATTTTCCAGGTAGCCAGACAGACCAAATTTATGATACCAACTATTTTGGCCCCTAGTGATATTTCTCCATCAACTTCTATGATACTTGTTAATGCCATTTATTTCGCAGTAAGTGTTTTTTTTTTCTAATCCATAACAATTAAAAAGGTAGGCGTGCTTACTGCTATAAATTAAAAAGCTGAGCATCGCCGCTCGATCCTACAACTCTCAAGATAATCAAAAGTATCGACCCCGTGATTAAATCATTCATAAGTATCAAGTTCTCCCGCCAAATAGCGGTTTAAATACAATGTTGATTTTTCTTTTGAAGGACCTTGTAGCCAGAGTAACTACTGGCCATTATGAGACCTAACATCTTAAGTCTCAGGATGGCCAGCGCAGTCGAATACCAAGCATTGCTTTATAATTCATGGTGTTGTTTGGTTTTGCTACTGTCCATGAGCGTTACCATCAGGCGAATGGTATGTTGGCTAGCCATCCAGCACAATATAAAATGATTAGCACGATTATATTTATAGGGCTTCGTATTTTAGGGAAACTGGAAATTACCCTTCGGGAGGGTTTTCAGTACAACATTCATGTCACCCAAAGGACCAGTTATTGTTCCTATGATATCTAATATTGGCCTATACAACTACTATAAGAGTAACTCGTTAAAAGCTCAAGTAAGTATAAATAATTTAGATAGATATAGACACACAGATGCTGATTAGGTAAAGTTCTGAAATACCAAAGACTGCATTCATTTGGCAAGTTTGTTTTAAGATTAATGAATGCTGTAAAACGTTCATTTAACTCAACAAGTTCTGTAGATTATTTTTGGCACTGGTAATTTAATTGACTTAATGTTAACGTTCAACATGGCAAGATACATTTTTTTGCCCCTTATGATCCCAAGATTCATAATTCAAAATGAGAAAGAAATTAATTAAGAAAAAAAATATCTTTTGCAACTGAATCGTTTCTAAAACTTGTGATGTCACCATCATTAATTATTTACCATAATAGCAATTCCAAAATCACATTTTCATGGAATATTATGGAAAGATAAATATATCTCGTATATTCTTCGTCATCCAAACTTGTATTTTAATTTCAATAATATTTTAATGAAATTTTGCACTTGAATATTGACTGCCTCGATGGTGTAGTTGTACTATGTCACGGGTACAAAGGTCTAGGTTCGAATCCCAGGTCGGGCAAAGTGATATAAATTTATTCTATCTTAAAAGGCCGGAGTCAGGGATCTATGACTGATATGGCAATACATTCGCCCACTATCAAATGAGGATGGAACATACAAGGCGAAATGTTGATGTCATGGCATGTCTACCTACCCCTTCGGGTAAAAGGAAAAAGGTATTTATGAATTAAATATTGCAGATCGTTGAGATCCCTTACGCTAATGACAATGCTTCTTTCATCGTTGTACTGCCTAATCTGAAAGACGGCCTCTTAGTCCTATTACGAAGTTTGAAGCTGGCCCCAGAGATCCTCAACATAGAATTGAAAAATTAAGAATCATGCGTATGGAGGTATCAATACCAAAATTTAAAATATCATCAGAAATGGACCTTAGATTTCTGTACGAAAGGGTAAGGAAATTTTTTAAGCCATCTATTTTATGGGCTATCTATGAGGGCTGAAAAAGGAGCAATGGGTTAATGATTTTAGTTGCAAAAATTCACTCTTCACTAAGGACGGCGACTTTATTTTTAGAATTTGTGTACGTCACTCCCTGTAGAAGACTTACACGAAACATAGCGTTTTCTAACATTTATGCGCGAAAGTTAAAAATGCTTATTTAAAAATGTTTTTTTTTTTTTTATAGGAATTTGGTTTAATTAATAGCTTTAAATAATGGTAAATAATAGTTTTAATCTAAGAAACCATTAACAACAAACATTTTTAATTGTTTGTTTTCTTACCTTACGAAGAACTTAGATACTTCACAAAAAAGAGTGACATACTCTATTGCTGTAAAGATCTTTATAGTATACAGGTTTCCTCAAGACGTTTTTCTTTTCCATTAATTTTAAGGCCGGGATATAATGATAAATCAAGGAAATTAATCTTCCAGATAGGAATACGAACTATATTTAACAATAAAGATTCAGGTTTGGACCGTATTGTAAGAGACAATAAGGCTTACATATCGAAAGCAGTTCACAAAGCTATGATAGAAGTTAACGAGGAAGGTACAAAAGCAGCGGCTGCGTCAGGTAAGTATTGCGTACCTATATTTATTTTCAAATCCTGTTATACTAGTTTTTATTGCTTGGGTGGCGTAGTTGTCCTACGGTACAATTAAAAATTAAACCTGCTGAAGTCCCATTCAATCGATTAAAAAAGAAGAAATGGTATTGGATTTTTCTATTTATCATCAGCCCGGAGTCATAATTTTGTGCCCGATATGGCGATAGGCTCGCCCCCTATGACATCGTGGGACAGAACATACACGGTGAAATATACAGGGTATATCAAGACTGCTACCGAAAACGAAGCCGGGTGGTAGTTTAAGCGACTTCAGACACAACGCAACATTTGGGTGGTAAATGCGTTTTTTTCCTAAAATAATAGTGTATACCCTTTTATTTATAAATAATCTAAGGTACGAAAGAGTTTAAATTATTACTTAAGCAAAAACTATGGATTTACCACCCAAAAATGACGATATTTAAAAAATCATATAAAATAACTGTCGCGTTTCTTAGCGAAATTTTTAGTTGCATTGTGTTTGTAGTCACTAAAACTACCGCCCGGCTTCGTTTTCGGTAGCAGTCTTGAGATACCCGGTAGTTATTCTGGTATCACCTCTGCCTTCCCCTTCTGGGTAAAAGCGTAAGTTTGTGTATATTGTGAACGACTTTCGAATTAAGTTTGAGTTAAAATTATAAATTATTTTTTAAATATTACGTTTTTTTAATTTTGCTTTCCAGTAGCATGATGCAGTAGCAGACTGGGCTCTGTTGTGAATCTTGAGCCTTTGTCCAGCAGTGGAATATAACGGGCTGATGATGATGATGACGAAGATAAACCATTCTATAGCTAAAATATGATTATAAACTGTCCTTAATAAGGTGGATTTAAATATAAATAACTAAGTAAAATAATATAATCGTCAGGTAAAATTATAAATAAAATGTTCCTTGAAGTCAATGTTTGAAAGAACATTGGTAAAATCATTGTTAATGCAATTCTTAAGCGTCTATAAATTTCATGTATAAAAATATTAATAATTAATTTTCTGAGTAATTTTGGTGCCTAGCTCACGGCGTACCTAAGCCTGAATTACGAAAACACATTTTTCGTAAAACTCTATTGATATTTGCTTTATTTTTATTGTAGAAGCGTTATGTCGTTTCAATGTTGCCATTTTTAAAATATAAGCTTGACTGGCTTTCTTGCATTATCTTTCTCAGATAATTAATGTAAAAAAATAGTGCAGAGAAGTGAGAAAAGCAAAATAATCACTGATTAATTAATTAAGGAATAACAATTTGTTTCTGTCGACTGAAAGCGCTATTGTGCAAATAATAATAAATAGTTGTCCCCTGTTTCCTTTTTATTTCATTGCACATGATATTACTTTTAGATTAATAAAATACATGCAATAAGTACATGATATTTAAATTGCGTGTAAAATATATTTTTTTACTTTTATTTGTGCGTCATAACTTTGCCTCACGCCAATATAAATGCAACAAAATAACATTAACTACCCACAGAGTTTGATAAGATGTAGAAAATCTGTAAAACTTTATAGTGGAATATCTTTTTTCCTAGGCTTGCTACAATAGTAAATTTTAAGATATAATTGCTAAGGAATTCGAAATCTATATTTTAAAATATTTTTCATCTCAATACACACAAAAAAAATTACAACAAAAAAATGTATGGAGAATTATCATTGTTCTTTGTATTGTTTCAGGAATTGGTATAACCGTCGTCGCCGGTGTGAATTTAAAATTTTTCGCGGGTCATCCATTTTTATTCTTCGTAAAAGTAAATGATGAACAATTATTTGTTGGGATATTCAACGGACCTTAAAGTGAAAGTTTAGATGTGAATTTGTTTATATTAAACGAAATTGATTTAAAATCTTTAATGGCGATTTTTTGTCTGTCTGTCTTTTTGTCTGTCCTTTTTTAGCTTGAAGCGCGTACGTAGAATACTTTCTTCAATAATTTGGATTGTTACGTCCTTGAAATTAACCATTTGGGAGAAAATGGGTAAGTGTTTTTGTAAGAATAACAAGTTGGTCAGAGAATGTGGATAGAATTATCTTAATATGAATTGGATGCACCTGAAAGAAATGCGGTGCACTGCAGATCTTTATATAGACTCCAGAGAGACGACTATAAATAAATAAATACACCCAACAATCGCATACATAACCTTAAACCAGATTGAAGGACACTGTAGCCAGTGTAACTACTGAACATATTGAATCCTAACATTTCTCAGAATATCGTCATTTCGTCTCATGTTGGCGAGTATAGTGGAATGCCAAGCATTGTTTTATAATTCGTGGTTTTTGGTTTTGCTTTTGTCCATGAGCGGTGGTATCACTTACTATCAGGCGTATGTCATGCTCGTGTCGCCATTTATTGCAATCAAAATATATATAGTGAAACGTTTACTATATTCAATTTTTCAATCGTAATTATTATTGTAGAACGTGTATTGTTATACGGATATTAGTTTCGATATTGTTGACAGATCCAATAGAAATTGCAGTTTTAATATTATATTTGTATTCCGATATTGCTTTTCTGCGATATGGACTCATATAAACCTGTTATTAACTGTTAATTGTTTCAAAATGATTTTTATACGCTTAGAAAATCAGGTTTATTATAGCTTCTGTAGCTATATACACCATAGATGTAGTATAGAACATAGATCGGCAATGTGTCATTTTGAGCGCGACCAAAACTGATTTACGATTGTGTGCGTGAAGTTTACATGTGTGCTTGACATATAGTGGTGTACCATGCACTTTCGATACTATCATATCGATACCGATATATCTGTCGGCCTGTAGTTGTGAAATAAAATGTTATGGGTATATGCGAAATTTTATTATATATTAACAGTAACTTATTGATGTGTTTATTTCAATACAGATTGATAAACACACAAATAAATAAAGATAAATTGTCATATTATTTGAAAACATTTTGTTTGAGATGTTTTGTATGGGTCTTTATGTTCACCTGAACAAAATTATTTGTTTCATTGTGATGTATACATAGTACATACACCTAATTAAACTGAGAGCAAAAAAACACTTTTATAAAATAAAACTATAATTTACAAATTTTTGCGTTTTCGGTTTATTTTTTTCATTTTTAATTTCCTGTCGCGAAGTTTCGATTACTTTACAGCTTTCGTAGTCACAGGGTGGACTCAGTCTGCAACAAAATCCGTGATTATTAGTGTTTTTCAATGAGTAACATTCGCGTAAGTCTAAGAAACACATTTTTACTATATGTGTACTAGAGTTTAAAAAATATGCTTATTTAAGTCAATTAATTGACTTGTAACACATTGGGAAGTGTTGGACGCCTGCTAGGCCGCGTTGGAGGTGTACGGAGGAGCTTGTAGCTTGATGAGGAGGTGTACAACAAACTGATGTAGACATTCTTGTGGAAGGCTTATGTTCATTACTCGCATTCCTGTGGCTGAAGAAAGAGACAGTTTAATAAACTATGAAGCCTTTCTCGATTACGTCACCTAAACTAATGTTTTTTTCTATGAGAATTATAAATTTTAAGCCTATACCTAATGTTATGATAAATGAATAATGTTGCTTCAAGGTTTGGACGATGATACTGTGCATAGAAGTATCGCATATTTTATAATAATATCAAATATGTTCTTGTTTTACTATTATAAATTGACAGCCTCTTGGCAGAGATTGAAACAGGTTCTAAATTTATAAATCACACACATGAAGTTTTATAATAATTATTCCACAAATATAAAAAATGAGAAAAAGTAAAGTAATAAGTAATATTGTAGAATGAATACTATAATAATGGCCGGGGAAATATGACCGGGATAACGCCAGGTAGAAGAAGAAGAAGAATGCACACTATCACAACATACTATAGCTCCATAAAAATGTAGGGAAACATGTGTTGTCATCGACTATTTTATCGACAACCTTTTATTGATCGAACCTGTCAATCAATCCCTAGCAACTTTTGGTTGAAATTATTGTAAATTCACGTATTTGATATTATTTTTTATACGCAATGGATGCTTTCAGCGTATTTATATAATGAAATACTATATTCTTTTCTACCGATATGTATCCACGGATTTCCATTTAATTCTATAATATCGTCACAAAATAGTATTGTGCGAAAGTGGCCAGTACCTGTGAAAACGTTAATTATTTCGAATTTTTACCCCTGCATGAACCACACCTTGGCACTGCACAATGCACTATAATAAACTACGTTTAATAAATATAACCAAGCACTGTAAAATTAAATAAATTATGAAAATAAGCGAATTTTGTTGCTCGCTTAGTTTGACGTATTTTGACTCTGGGTCACTGCAGGCTACTTTTGTGTAAACGTATGGTCGCATCATGCGTCTCGCTTTAACATATGAGTTAAATTATTCTATCTCTTTCACATTGCCGATCTATGTTTTATACTAAATCTATGATATACACCATATATGCCCTTATTCATACACATATAAAAATCTTACTGCCTCGATTGCCTCGGTGGCGTAATTGTTCTAAGGTACGGTTTCAAAGCTGAGGTCTCGGGTTCGAATCCCGGGTTGGGCAAAGTGATATTGAATTTTTCTATTCTTTATCAGCCCAGAGTCAGGAATTTGTGCCCGATATAGCGATAGACTCGCCACCTATCACATTGTGGGACGGAACATATAAGGTGAAATGTGGGTGTTCAGGCACCTCTGCCTACCCCATCTGGGATAGAGGCGTGAGTTTAGGTATGTATAAAAATCTTTTTTGGTTATCCAATGTTTTGACGCTTGCCGTAGTCAACCAGCGGGGCTATCTGAAGTGGCAAACCATTTTAAATTTAGAGCTAATCAAAAAAATTACGCTCGAGGAATAACATAATTGGTAACTAGACACTGCGATTATATGTTTGCGTTGAGTCGGCCCGCAACACCATACCTAAAACGTGTTTTTGGCCCGTTTACGAAGAGATTAAGTACCGCAGCTTTAGAACAACTTTTGAATTCAGTTTGAGCGAAGAATATAAATCATGCGATAACTAAAATAGGTTTAAAATCAGTCTATGAATGACGCTGTTAGTTACAAGTTAGTGATAAAATTAAAATCTTTCACGATATATTCTAACTGCGCTAGATATGTTTTGTGAGTGGTAAACAGCTACAACCGGCGGAGATATATTTCTATACTTTAAGTAACATTTTAAAGCAGTTGTTTTTGCCAAGAAATGAGGTCCTATTTTTACTCGACTGCAGCGATAAGCCAAAAGGTTTTAGCAATCTATGCATGTTTGTATTACTATTTACATGCGTATGTTTGATAGGACACCGTAACACCGGAACTACGCATCCGATTTTAATAAATAAGTTTCTTAACAACGCGTTTATTGCTTACTTGTTCGATGGTATTTACGTATGTTCCATATTGTCAGCTTTAATTACTTATACCATAGCATAAGTCCTTACTATATAAACTTCCTTCCCATTGCCACCAAAATTATGCTTGCACAGTCTCTTCTTCATCCTGGCTAGATTACGCTGACGTCTGCTATCTTGACCTAACCCAAGTTCAACTTGATAAACTTGAGCGGCTCCAAAATTTTTGTATACGATTTATATTTGGTTTGCGCAAATATGATCACATATCTATGACATATCTACTTTTCGCACTAAGCTCAAGTGACAAACATTTAAATAGCACATAACATAAAGGAGGTTGAATTAAATTAATTACCAATAAATACACGTATAGATTTATATCCTGAATTTCGATTGCATTCATATCAAAAACCATATAAGCCAAAAAAAACATTTTATTTTTACATTTTCTTTACCACCTATTTAAAGGAAATACTTAAAAAGACGTGTCACTTATAAAAGTTGTTCTCGCAGTAACTCCGGTGCTTAAAAGTTTAGGGCATGCGCAGCGGTGACCTTTGTGGGGATGGAAACTTTGTTCATCCCTTATAATAGCAGTCGAGCAGCAAACGCCGCAACGTCGACACCTACCCGACACCGGGGGTGGATTACGAAACTTTTACGACAATTTTTCCGAACACTTTTTCTGTGAATTAATAATAAATTGGTTTGGCGTAAATCTTTGAAAGGTATAAGAAATCTGTTTTTTTTTTATGTTAAAAAAGTGACTGTTCAGTGTTTTTGTGGAAATAGTGACGCGAAATAATTTTTCAATGGAATGAAGGTGAACGTTTTGTGGTGCATTTTATTTGAAAATACTTTCAACAAATAAATGATGTAGTTATACATAATTAAAAAAAATCAAAACAGTTATGGAAAATGAATGCGGGGAGGCGGTTGTTATTTTAAATAATTTGTCAAATAATAAGTTTATAAATGGAAGTGAATTTTTGGATTTGCTTTTACGTAATACACGTACAATTAGCTTTTATTGTAAAAGGACAGAACAGCGGAAAAAGTAAGTGGATTACATTATTTATATTTGTATTATTTTATTTGTCTTCATACCTTATTAAATATGTTTGTTTTTTATACATAAACTATTATTTGTGGTACCAATTTTTTTAATCGCTCATGTTATTTTGACTGCACATGTATTGGATTGTTATTTCGAATACAGAGTTTTATAAAAATAGGCCAAGGTTGCTAATTAATTATGCTGCAATTTAAGTACAACTATTTTTTCCATACATTGATTTCTAAGTACGTTTCTACATCATAAAACAGCGTAGTATCAGATCATTCGTTGAATTCTTATGACGTTAATTCTTCTAAAATCGATTTCAAATTCATATTATTTCTTGTAGATACAAATCATCGGAAAGATGTTGCACCAGCAAATATCGAAGACAAATACGAGCCAATATCTCTAGCCAATGATGATAAAGCCAAAGACTATTTTCTACCACCATTCCCTCGTAACGAAGAAGAGGATGAAGACGACGATGATGAAAATTCCTATCTTGACTACGATTATGACACTAAAGAGTCAAATTACAAAGATTCACCCGATTTAGCAACAACGAGAAGTAATACGAACCAAGGGACAGATGACAAAATACCCTTACACACGACAAAAGACAATCTGCCAATTTTTCTTCTTGAACCAGAGAACACTTACGTTGTTAAAAATAAGCCGGCCACTTTGAAATGTCGCGCTGCTAATGCTTTAGAAGTAAGTGAGTTGCTACTTGGTGGGATTCTGACATTGGACAAATATGAAACTTTATTTAATAATTCATTTCATATATAGTGTTATTTTTTGTTCCGTTTCATAAAGCCTCGTATTGATTTAACAGTAAATAGGACATCAGTTCTAAAAGTAATGTTTACACAATTAGCTTTATATAATATTTAATGCTAATGGTTGTAATCAATACACCACAAGCGACGCGCGGCAATAACTTCATCTTAAGAGCGTTTATACCTTCCGCGCGCTTTTTGGCTTAAAAACAGGACTTTTCAAACGAGTTAATAATAGCCACCAATAAACAATTTAAAGGAAAAATAATTAGTACTAATTTTAGAAAAGGTTGTCATCTAGAGATTTTGGTGGAAAACATTATAGATTGATGGATAATTTGTGAGTACTATAAGGATTACTGAACACAAGTTTCGTTATTTAGGCTTTAAGTGGCAATTTAGAAGCTTAAGATATCCGAAATCCCTAAATATAAGATGAAAATAAAAATATCAGACTAATAAGACCCTTATGAAGGGATTTTGCGGAGAAAAATAATCTTTTTGTGTTTAGTTCCTGAAAAATAAAAATTTAAACAATGCGAAATTATTCAGAAACTCTCGTCAAGAACATATTTTTTTCACCAACTTATTGTACATATTTTTTATAGCAATTGCATATTGTAATAGAAGAACATCTTATCAATAAATTACCATTTTTATATTTCAACAAAATTAGTTTTCATGTTTTCTACAAATATTTCAAAAACTACAATTAATCACGCTGTCCGACCTGTATCAAATCAGACCGCAAGGCCTTCTAGAGGGAGGATGTATCGCTCGCCGCTCCGGCCTGGCTGCAGTCGATTTTTGCCGTGCGTAGTAAAAATAGCCACGCGCGGACTGCGATTGCCACATCTTAGTACTTTGGTAGTAAAATATTTTTTTTTTTATTACCTACAGTGATTTTATCGTGAGTATAAATTATGTTTCAGATAATATAATGGGATGTAATTCCGAGGCTAAATTATGTTATGTATTGTAATATAAAATTAAATATATTTCGTAATCGTAAGGGGTTGTAAGGCCCCTAACTCTATTCATGTGTTCGAACATGTAGTGTCTACTGATTGAACACTGATTTGAATGCAACTTAACAATGTAATAATAATGAAAATATGATCAGTATCTAAATTTGTATTGTTAATTGCTTGCACAGTATTATTTGTCTACTTATAATGCAAATAAAATATTTTTATGATATTATATTACCAATATATAAATCATAAGTTACATTTCAATTGAATATTAGAATTTTGAAGCGCCGGATCAAAGTTGGTAGAGCTGACTGTATAGCGAGCCGACGCGGCAGCTCTACGCACACAGCTTTGGTCGCTTATGTGTGCGTGAAATTAACGAAGAAATACCTATAGTTGACTTTGCGTGCAAGGTGTAAACGCTCTTAATAAGTACTTTCTTAGGATTTTCCACAGAAATTATATCAAAATTATATTTTCTTTTTGAATGAAAACAATTCTATGTTCTGTAGATTTAGTTACTACAAGATGTGCATTGAACAAAATTAGTTTATTTTGAACTAAAGCTAATTTAAAATTAATTCATAATATAATAAACAAATTTAAATAAAACAGTACCACTAAAAGTCTGAACGTAGAAAATAAATAAGTAATATAACAGATACAAGTTGCTATGGTAGAATTTGCTGTTTCTAATTATTAATTAAACTGGTTTATTTGTCTGTTTGAGACTTTTTTGAAAGCGCATTACTTAGCTGTATTCATTTCAATAATTTTATGCGGCCAATAACAATTCTGTCCATGGCCGAAAATTTTAACAGTTTTCCTTATTTTGAAGGTGTACTTCAAATGCACTGGTGTAAAACTAAAGCTTTGAATTTCGAATTCGTCGATCCACAAACTGGAGTGAGGATCATAGAAGGCGAACACAAAGTGACCAGAGAGAATGTAGAGGAATACTTTGGAGATGATAAATACCAATGTTCGTGCTTCGCTTGGACCAGTCGAGGTCAGATACGAAGTCAACCAGCTACTATTGAGATTGCTTGTGAGTACTTGTTTATTGTTTTTTTAGTGACTATTATGTATATTGTGATTAAAGTATGAAGATAGAAGTACGGAACCGTGAAACAGGTTAATAATTTAATCTCAGCTTGTATTGACTGAGAACGTGAGGGATCTTTAATATTTTTTATGTAAAATTTTCTGGGAAACATCTGAGCCACGTATAAAATTAGGCAAAAAATAGTATTAGATATTTCAATATTTCCAATTAGCAACATCAATTCAATAAATCATAACTAATGCCATGTAATGTACTCGTAGCATGAGCAACATTCAACTAGAAAAACATTTCCGAGATCATAACAATTTAGTATGCAGCCAAAACGTCCATCTAAAAATGCAATTTGAGTAAAGTAACGTGGCGGTGAAATTTTAAAAACTGATTTACTACCTCAACTCGACGATGTAAAGTACCTATCTTTAGCATTTTCCTTCAGACATCCGAAAGCTTTTATCAGTGGCTCGTAAATTACAACCAGTCAAGTTACTGCTCTTCGCTGACTACGTTCCGAGTTCATTCTGTCAAATCATAGTAGAGCCACTTATAAGTTGTTTGATAAGGTCGTTGTTGTAGTTCTGTGTTGTTTTATCGGATCGACTTAGTTGGTTAATTTTAGTGCGATTAAGCACTATAGCAAATTTGTAAAAAGTCTTTGCTCATTAAATTTTGTTGTTGCGTAAGTGATTTATTTTATGACTTGTTTTATAATGACATATGTTTTTTGTTTTTGAAAAAAAATTGAAGAGTTATAAGAGAAGCCACTGCTAACTTCGGAGCAAGCTTATTAAACAACTATAAATGACATCATTTTAACAAGTGAGCTCATTGCAACGAAGTGGTTTTCATTACTCATTACTTAATTTCAAAAGAACTCAGAAACAATGTATTGACTTAATTTAATGCTATTTATGAGTGTCCCTAATTAAACTATGAAGGAATTTTTCTTCTTCTCTATCTAGATATAAAGAAGTTATTCTCCGTGGCACCACAATCACAATTAGTAAAACAATACAGTCCAGTAACGTTTCGTTGTGAGCCACCGCCTGCCGCGCCATTCGCCCAGCTGTACTGGCTCAAGAATGGCGCCCCTGTCGTGGTAGACGACAATGTGCAGATCACCAAAGAAGACGATCTGGTCATCAAACAAGCTACATTACTGGTATGTTATGATATTATAATTAAATTTTATGAGGGGATATAGTAGATTAATTTAGCAAGGTTTTGTAGAGTAATTTATTTAAAAATAAGCTTTAATAAATAGCTATATTATGAAAATCTGGCTAGGAGATAATTAGAATTATGTTATGATAATTGGAAATGAAAAAAATGTGTTTGTTGATATTCTAATTATGTCTTTGTATTAATGTAGTGTTTGAGAATAAGATAATGTTTGGCCGCTGATGAACATTTCATTTCAAATAGATAGATGGTTTAAGGCATTCATTTGATATTTATTATCTAATGATAAATTATGTATTAAATTGAAACCAACTAACCAGTTCAATAACCAATTTGAAATCACGAGAATAGAGGAACTAGGTTGTGTAGCAGCGGATTTAAAATAATGTTTGTTTTTATTTTTGGTCGTACGGTAAACAACTTTGATTCTGAATAAATTGAATCTAGATAGTTTATCATGAATAGGCGTTTCAACATTTTTCCCACTAAACATTTCACATTCATGAAACGGACAAACGAAACAGAATTTCATTGTGAAACAATTTTCAGGATATGGCGAACTACACATGTGTCGCTGAAAATTTAGCAGGAAAAAGGCTGTCTGAACCTGCCCTGCTAACAGTTTTCGGTATGTGCAAATGGAAAAATCTTTCATGCATTTCAAATATATGTATATTTGAATATTTTGCATATCACTCTATTCGAATAACAAAGAATGGAAAATCAGAGATTAGATTTTTCTGACCGCGTATTTTGTATATGTCTCCCAAATTTTCAATAACATATTCCTTTGGCAATAGTTGATCACGATACTTAATTAATGTAAATAGGAATTAATAACTGAACGATTTAGTAAATTATCGTCCGCGGGTTCGATCCCCGTACTAAGACAAATGTTTTTGAGATCTGCAGGTAAGTGTTGCAGATTTGGCTTATTAGGGAACGCATAGGTCTCTTTTAGTTTCTGATGACCATGGCACAAGGGTTGTATCTAAATGTGATGTGATGACTAAGCGTGTGTAGAGAGTTATTTATTTAAGAGGGAACATTTATATCTCAAATTTTCTTAAGTAAATGGAGGTTGGAGCACATGGTCCTCGTGGGAGGAATGTTGTTCTCGGAGAGAGGGTCGGACGGGCAAGAAGAGGGAGAGGACTTGCACGGCGCCCCGGCCGCTCAACGGAGGGCAGCCGTGCGTGGGACCAAATGTACAGAAGACGCAAGATTGCGACATGGACTGTGATATGGGTATGTTGTTACTTGGTACAAGTACACTAGCTGTTGTTTGTGAGACCGAAAAGTCTCATGTAGTTCGTGATAACTACAACAAAACTCGATCTTAGTGTAGGGTTAGGTCTATGTATGTGACTGGTGGTTGTATTTATTTATTTATTTTAATCTTTATTTATTGTGGATCAGCCACTTTCGAACGGATAACTTGTCTACAAGTCATCAAGTTTCAACAATAAGATCAATTGACAGAAAATAGTTATTTCGGGTCTGGTTGACTAGAAAACAGAAGTATCAATAAAGATAAGCACAGTTACAGTTTCTACCATGCCAACAAATACAGGGTATATCAAGACTGCTACCGAAAACGAAGCCGGGTGGTAGTTTGAGCGACTTCAGATACAATGCAACAGAAAAACTTGCAAAAAAAGCGACCATATTTTTTTTGGTTATTTTTTTCCTATGACCATATTTGGGTGGTAAATACATTTTTGCCTAAAATAATAGTGTATACCCTTTTATTTATAAATAATCTAAGGTATAAAAGAGTTTAAATTATTATTTTAGCAAAAACTATGGATTTACCACCCAAAAATGACGATATTTAAAAAATCATAAAAAATTATTGTCGCCTTTCTTTGCGAAAATTTTAGTTGCGTTTTGTTTGTAGTCACTAAAACTACCACCCGGCTTCGTTTTCGGTAGCAGTCTTGAGATACCCGGTATAAACACTTCTTGTCTTTATTTAGAAGTCGGTTTTAGATGCAAAATCATAGGAGATGTCAGAAGTGCCTACTAATGCCAGAAAATATTATCAATTATGATAAATTAAAATATTATCAAATTATAAAATATTATCATCATCATCATCATCATCATATCAGCCACAGGAAGTTCACTGTTGAACATAGGCCTCCCCCAAGGATCTCCACAATGACCTGTTGGAAGCGGCCTGCATCCAGCGACTTCCTGCAACCTTAGTCAGATCGTCGGTTCACCTTGTAGGCGGGCGTCCGACATTTCGCTTGCCTGTACGTGGCCTCCACTCAAGAACCTTTCGGCCCCAACGGCCATCGGTTCGATTTGCCAACGATATTATAGTCTTGGCAGAATCGCTGGAAGACCTTAGCACTATGCTCGAAGACCTTAATCGAGTCTCCCAACAGGTGGGTCTTAAAATGAACATGGATAAAACGAAGATCATGTCGAATATCTATGTTGTGCCCACCCCTATTGGAGTTGGGGGCTCGACTCTCGAAGTTGTAGACGAATATGTCTATTTAAGACAAGTGGTCCGGTTAGGCAGGTCCAACTTCGAGAGAGAGGTCAATCGTCGAATCCAACTCGGTTGGGCAGCGTTCGGGAAACTTCGCGACGTCTTTTCGTCCAAAATACCTCAGTGCCTAAAATCGAAAGTCTTCGACAGTTGTGTGTTACCAGTGATGACATACGGCACCGAGACGTGGCCTCTCACTGTGGGTCTCATTAAAAGGCCATGGAGCGGGCTATGCTCGGTGTTTCCCTACGAGATCGAATCAGAAATGAGGAGATCCGTAGGAGAACCAAGGTTACCGACATAGCCCATAGGATTGGCAAGTTGAAGTGGCAGTGGGCCGGGCACATATATTAACAATTGTGATAATATTATTATTACTTTTCAGATTTATATGTAGATGGTATAGATGAGCTGGCGGACGAATCATCAGATATTTTATTAGGTAAACATAATCCCTTTATTTTTCACTCAGTAATTCGACACTCAAATATAAAATATCATTGATATTGGTCAGGTCGTTGGTCACAATGGTCAGAATGGTCGAGATGTGACTCGGATTGTCTTCAAACGCGGCGAAGGAGATGTTTGACCAGCACTGCGTGTCTCGGGAAGGATTACCAAGTCGCTCAGTGTCCTCTTTGTGTAAGGACTTCTAAATCTGAAATTATTAATGATGGTAAGTTGATGATGGATGATTTTAAATTTTGTTTATGGGTATTCCAAAATTAATTATTTTAAACGTTGTTTAGTCGATTGTAAATGATTATTTCTAATGCTATTTGTTTGCTTTATACAGTTAAAACAACGAGTTATCTTAACTGGCTATTTTTCAGGTTCGTCTTACTGGCCATTGTTCATAGCTTTGTCAATAGCATTCCTCATATTTCTTGTTGTTATTGTATTGGGAATTAAATATATGAAAATCAAGATGACAGAAAACTCGCCTTATGTCAAACCACCTTCTGGTATGTAGTCCTGAATTTTTTATATTTAGGATTTTAAATTATTTAATTCGTTAATCTTTGGAATTCAAAATTAACATTATTTTGATATTGATTTTAAACACTTAACGGCCTTATTCATAAACATATTACCCATTTTATTTATCGAATGTTTTGTCCCTTTCGAACGACTTTTAAATTTACTTTGTGGGAGGAAGACAAAACATACGATACTTAAAAGAGGTTTTAAATATTTATATTTATAAGGCCGTAAATATACCCCACATTCTGCAGTAATGCTGTTAAATCTAAAATATTCAATGAAAGCATTACAGTTTTTAAAATTTGTACCTTCTGCACAACCACCAATAATATTAACTTGGCAATCAGGTACAAATTACCTGGGGAGCGTTATAAAAAGGACGCTAACCAACCAGCCGGACCTGACGATCCACGAGGAGTTCCAGACGGTGGACTCGCGTCGCACGCACCGCCACACCGGCACATCCACGAGACACGAACACTTGTACGAGGTGCCGCAGCTGGCTAACAGGTATGAATCCATCCATCCATCCATCAGCCAAAGGAAGTCCACTGCTGAACATAGGCCTCCCCCAATGTTTTTCACAGTGACAGGTGAGAATATTGTGCGTGGTGGCCTGTTGGTAAACGGACTAGACGCGACTGCCAACATGTTCACGGTGGTCGCGGGTTCGAATCCCAGGGCACACCTCTGACTTTTCGGAGTCATGTGTGTATTGATAGTCAATCACCACGCACTAAAACGGTGAAGGAAAACATCGTGAGGAAACCTGCATACCATAGCGATTTATAAAAATTCTATGGTATGTAAGTCCACCAACCCGCACTAGGCCAGCGTGGTGGACTATATGGCCTAACCACTCTCAATCGGTAGTCGATTGTAGAGGAGGCCCGTGCCCTGCAGTGGGACGTATATGGGCTGATACAGGTTAGAATATTATCTGTATATTGTAGATTCTGTTGACCACTGACTTGTTATATGATTGTGTTAAGATTTTACGTGGTGTAAAATATTGGTAGAGCAACGCTGTTGTCAGGCATAACACAGCATGAACGGGCAAAACTCACTCACTCAGCTGTCACGTTTCTTTCGGTGAGTGAGATTGCCGTATGTCCAATAACTCTTCCCTCTTTCCATACTATTTCCTTCCCTTCTCCTCCCGGTTTGTTGGGCCGGCATCAAACTATATGTGGGAGAAAGGGAGGTAGTAAATAAAATTAAGTAGGTTCGATTAATATTTTATATTTGAATACTTTAATTACAGATAAATAATTATAATCATGACATCACTTCACAATAATTATTAGCATAATCATAATCATAATCATAATCGATAAAGCATGTAATAAGAATGTGATACAAATTCGTTACCTGACAGTTCAGAGCGCCCTCGTGCCGTGTCCGCAGTCAAGCGGACTCTGATCTGTCGACAGATGCGTGCCCATCTTTTATACCACTAAACTAGCGGTAGATGGGGGAAAATGCGGATAACGAAATGTCAGGTACAATATATCTTAAAATAGGGTAATTCTAATATAACTTATTTTCAATATACTCCCACACGGCCATTCTGACGAGCAGCAATATGGCTCGCGAACAAAAACAAATATAAAAAATCAAAACGGAGCATCCTTTGGAATCGATTCCATATTTAAATGACCGTATGAAAGTTAAAAACACGTATGAAAATCTTGTGTCTGGAACATGATATAAAAACTTTGGTCAAATATCATGACCACAAACGCCAAATCACATGGCTAACCATTGGTCAAATCACATGACCACAAATACCAAATCACATGACCACAAATGCCAAATCACATGGCTAACCCTTGGTCAAATCACATGACCACAAAAGCCAAATCACATGGCTAACCCTTGATCAAATCACATGACCACAAATGCCAAATCACATGGCTAACTCTTGGTCAAATCACATGACCACAAATGCCAAATCACATGGCTAACCCTTGGTCAAATCACATGACCACAAATGCCAAATCACATGGCTAACCCTTGGTCAAATCACATGACCACAAATGCCAAATCATATGGCTAACCCACCAATGTAATTATAAAGCATAGTCATACAGTCGCTGGCCAGTCGACTATTGAAATGCAAAATAATCACACAGTTATCGCACATAACATGTCACATAATATGATATATACAGAGTTCCCGCTTCATTATTTCAATCTGAATCAATGTTTAAAGAGTCCGTTAATTCCTGGCCCATATCAGATTTAACAATCCTCAAATTTTCGTGAGAAACATATAACTCCTTACCAGTCTTATAAACCCTTACAGTGTATCTGTCATTATCATTTACTTCAGTAATGATACATGGGCCCATAAACTTACTGTCCAGTTTGTTTATTACTCGCGGGTTTTGTTTAACTAATACTACATCACCCACTTTAAAAGGAACAATTTTAGCTTTCTTCTTATCAAAATCAGTCTTTTTACTTTGACCTAGCTCGTCCATTCTGACTTTCGATTCTTGACGGCAAGTGTTAAGATCTAAGCGTTCAACATCATTGAGCAAGGTCGCTATAGCAGGAGGTGACTGATCACAACCCATAAGAAGCTGGAAAGGGGTACGTCCTGAAGTTTTATTGTACGTGCTATTTATAGCTAGTTGAACTTCTCCAACAGAATCTTTCCAACTTCTTTTGGAAGTATTTTCAATAATTGTAAAGCAATCTGTCAAAACCTTCATAATTCGCTCCACCTGACCGTTTGCACGACTAGTACCAGTAGCAATGAAATGTAACTCTATAGACCAACTGTTACAAAAACTTGTCAATTCTTTGCCAGTATATGAGGCAGCTTGATCACAGACTATACGCTTAGGTGTACCGAAATTGTAAATTAATTCCTTTAGACAATTTACAGTAGCTGCTGCAGTTAAGTTACTAACCGGCTTCATAAACACAAATTTTGTAAACCCGTCTATAAAAACAACAGCATATTGCTTGGTGGGTTTATTACCACTTAATTTGCCGGTAGTATCCATGTGGACTGTATGAAAAGGCGTAGGAGGTTTTTCTATAGGGTGAAGCATAATTTGTCGTGATCCTGATTGGGTTTTATTAATTTTGCAAATTAGACAATTATCAATGTATTTACGAACGCTTTTGGTCATGTTGGGGAACCAAAATTGTTCCCTTATTTTATCAAGAGTCTTTTCCCACCCTAAGTGTTTAATTGAGTCATGATAGATTTGTATCATATGCCATCGATAACTTTTTGGAACAAAGAGTCGTCTCTTAGTTTTATTATTTAATGTCAATGGTACCCAGCTCTATAGACTCTTTTATATTTTTAGTTTCAGGGTCATTATTCTGCTCAACCTCAAGCCATTTACTATAATTTTGAACGTTATTTATATTGACTGGGTTGCGACTTAAATAATCTACATGAGGTATGCGTTCGCCTTTACGGTATTCTATAGTGAAATCAAAAGATTGCAGGTATGCCCACCATCTATGCACTCTAGGTAATAATTCTTTCTTATTACGCGATGCCTTTAAAGAATTACAATCCGTTATGATCTTAAATGGCCTGCCTACTAAATAGTGCCGAAAATGTTTAATAGACCTGACTACCGCCAATGTCTCCAACTCATAAGAGTGATAACGACTTTCTGTATCGGTAGTTCGCATGCTAAAATATTCAACGACTTTTAATTGATCGTTATGTTTTTGAAAAAGAATGCCCCCTAGGCCTGCTGAACTGGCATCTGTATGAAGCTCTACCAGCTTTGTCGGATCAAATAAGGTTAACACAGGTTCAGAGGCAAGATACTTGAGAATTTTATTTTTTGCGGTATCATGTTCAGATGTCCAATTCCATTTAACGTTGTTCCGAGTAAGATTATATAGTGGAATCATAATTAGTGCGAAATTTGGAATGAATTTCCTAAAATAACTTGCCAGTCCACAAAACTGACGAACCTGTTTAATAGTTGTTGGGGCAGGTGCATTTAAAAGTGCATGAACTTTACCCACGCTTGGTTTTACTTGGCCGTTTGAAACGATCCTACCCAAGTATTCAATTTCAGTTTGTAAAAACTTGCATTTTTTCACATTTAGAGAAAATCCCGTTTTTTGTAAAATGTCAAGGACTACTTTTAAGCGCTCAATACCTTCGTCAACATTTTCAGAAAATATCACAACATCATCAATGTAAATTAGGACAAATTTGTCAACAAATTCTTTAAGTGCAGTATTGATAGCCCTTTGAAACACTGAAGGCGCATTACAAAGGCCAAAGGGCATACGTAAGAATTCGTACTGCCCATCGGGTGTAACAAAGGCTGTTTTTTCAATAGAGTCATCAGCTACAGGGATTTGATGGAATCCTGCTGCCATATCAAGGACGGTAAAGAATTTGGCTCCAGACAATTTGCTGATATGGTCATCGATAATAGGAAGGGGAAAATGATCACGCACTGAATTACTATTCAATTCCCTATAATCAACGCACAATCTATCATTACCATCTTTTTTTCGTACAAGTAAGATTGGACTTGCGAAGGGAGAATTGCTGTCACGAATAATATTATTATCTTTTAAGTTTATAATTAGGTTCTTAACATGCTCGCGTTCAGCAGGGGCTAATCGATATGGACGTCTTTGGACTATTTTATCTGGATTCTTTAAACGAATCTTTAATTCGCCTGTTTTTACTTTGGTAACAGTATTTCCGGATGTAAATATAGAATCATAAGATTTTAATATATTCTGTAACTGAATCTTATGTTGTGAGCTTATCTGAGGATTAAAATGTAATGCATCAAAATCTAAGTTTTTCTGTAGACACCCGACATTGTAAGCATTTCGGCAAATAAGGACAGAATCCTTAGAGAATGTGACCTGAATACCGGGTATATCAAAAAGATTTTGATCTAGTAAAACATCGTACTGTATGTATCTATCTGGGACTAAAATAAAATCCAACTCAATATTAAGGCCATCAATATGCACCAAGCACTGCTTTCTACGCGATGATTGGAAAGTATTGTGTCCAACACCCCGTAAGACGCAGGTTTCGTAAGTTATCTTCCCTTTAATTGATTCACCTATACTTTCACGAATAAGTGAACATTCGGCTCCACTATCTATTAGGCACGAATATTCCCGGTTTTCGATTTTAACCGTACGAAACTGGTTTTTACCTAAGATCAGGCTGTTTATTTAGAGGATTTTCCATCTTGACAATTCTTATTAATCCGTTGGAAGCAATTTTCAAAACAATGTCCTCTTCTATTGCAAAACGTACAAACAATACTTTTGGGGCGTTCATTAGGTTTTGAAGTTTCAGGCTTAAACGGTAAATTTCTTTGTGAATTAGGATTAACAGTGTCAGAGCGACAATATTTTTGCACATGGCCTAGTTTATGGCACTTATGACATCGTTTTAATGAAGGGTCTGAAGTGAAAGTGTTTCTACTTCGCTTATTTGGTACACTATGATCAATCTCTCTCCCAGGTCTCTTACGTTTATATGAATTAAGGCTTTGAATCAGTTGAGGTAAAGTTTTAGGCGTCAGCCTTAACAAGTCTGAGCGAATACGAAAGTCTGACATACCTGAAATAACTGCTTCGACGAGGCGTTGTTCAGTCATCTCTACACCAATCACCTTTTTCGCTAGCTCCCATTTTCTAGTCGCGTACTCCGTGAGGTTGGTGGTTTGTTCACTTGTATAATCCATGAATTGCATCAATTCATCGTAATAGCGCACTTCATCGGCAAATGTTTCAATCATGCCTTTTTTAAGTTCTGCCCAGGTAGTCAGGGTAGAGTAATTACGACGTGCCCAATCTGCGGCTCTTCCTTTTAAGTTCTTCCTTGTTAAATTAAGAGCTTCCTTGTCGGTAAGCTCGTATTCTGCTATAAGGTCTTCTATGTTTTGACACCATCTTTGTACAGTGTCCGTTCTATCGTCAGGATCAAAGTCAGGAATATAAATATTCTCAAGGCTACGAAAACGTGGAGCGGGTCGTACACAAGCTGAATTTAAAGTTTGTGTAGTAGAGCGGATAAACTGCGTCATCATGTCTTGCATCATGTTCTGCATGAAGCTTATGGGAACGAATTCTACTGGCCTTGTATCACAGTTATTCGTTGGGTTGTTATGAAGGGTTGCCTCGCTTCCATGGTCAGCCTCCACGCGAGTACCTTGAATTGGTGATGCATTGTTTCCCAATATTAGTGACGCCAGATTTCTAAGCTCTCGGGGATGCTCAGCCATGGTTGTTGCACACGATTTTCCGTTCAGCTTTTCCTGACAGTAGAGAAATATTACACAAGCGGAGCTTTTGTTCAGATCCCACTTCTGATGTGGGAGAAAGGGAGGTAGTAAATAAAATTAAGTAGGTTCGATTAATATTTTATATTTGAATACTTTAATTACAGATAAATAATTATAATCATGACATCACTTCACAATAATTATTAGCATAATCATAATCATAATCGATAAAGCATGTAATAAGAATGTGATACAAATTCGTTACCTGACAGTTCAGAGCGCCCTCGTGCCGTGTCCGCAGTCAAGCGGACTCTGATCTGTCGACAGATGCGCGCCCATCTTTTATACCACTAAACTAGCGGTAGATGGGGGAAAATGCGGATAACGAAATGTCAGGTACAATATATCTTAAAATAGGGTAATTCTAATATAACTTATTTTCAATATACTCCCACATATAATCCAAGCGTTTTGGAAGTTCATGGATGACAGTAATACTGATCATTTACCATCAAGTGATCAACTGGCGCCTTTACCCGATGGATTTTTCTTTAGTAGTTAACATAATACTTCTACAGTTCATAGGTCTCCCCTCAGTCTTTACGATTGTGCCCTCCACAACCTCATCCGTCAATCTTTGGGAAGTAGAAAATTTAAATCTTCCCTTGATCTTCTACAATGTTCACCTTTTCTCATACCTCAACACCACATCATTTGACATTTTGTAGAAAGCTCTCAGATAGTTTTAAATGCAGAGCTCACCTTATTATTTTTTCTACAGTCATTGCATGTAACGATATTGAAATACAAATACATACCCTTTAAAAAGGTCATAGGTATGTATTTCGATTATATCTGGGCAAAGAATTTTCTATTACTTTAGTATATTATTATTTTAAGACTATTAACTATTTGTTAGCTATCAGACTCATGACCAGTAAATAATGGATTTTGAATTTTAACTCAAAAGTTAATTTGAACCCTGATATTAATAATATATTTTTGTTGTAGCTATATAGCGCCGATCGACCACGAGGTAAGGGATCGTTCGGAACGGAGTGCCGCTTGCAAGGAAGCCGCCGAGTCAGACCGCTCTGACTCAAGCTGCTTTTTGAGCTGTGAGTCTTCACGCACTCTTCACTGCTTGATTTATTTGTAATGCATTTCACTATAGGAATTCTTAATTTTTTATACTTTTTTCTACTTTAGAGATCCTTTTTTGTTTTTGGAACTCAGCAATTTCGTATCAACTCCTAATTCATGAACGAATTATGATTAGAGATCTATTGATCATATAGCCTTTAATATTTATTATACTGCCTGTTATTTTTCTTAGTTGAACCACAAAGTTTCGATGACATTTCTAACGTTTTTTTTTATATATTTTTCATTTTTCGATTTTTAAAACTGCACTCTTCATTTACAAATTCTTGAAATGTTGTAGTAATTAATATTATTGTATTTAATTTTCTGTAATAATACTCTTTGATGTTTTTATAATCATTAACCGATAGTAATCAACTCCAGTTTGTCTTATATTATCTTTCTAATTGCATGGCATTTAGCACGATCATCAGCTTCACCATTTCTTTCATTACTAACTATCAAAACTATTATTTTTTTATTTTCCACATTTTAGGCAATTTAACATGAGGTATTATTCAATTTAACTTCTTACTTATTGTATAATCGAATTTCCTATTCAGTACATAATTATATCTACAGCCATTTTTGCACAGCCTGCATGCTTAGCAGATTTTTTTTATCATATATTACCTTCTACCTAAATTCTAGACTGAAAATACAAATTCTTTCAGCCGGCTCATCGTACAACGAGAGTGTAGAAATGTCGCCATCATTAAAAAACAATACATCAACTGATTCCAAATACGTGAGCACGCATTTCGAAACTGCTAAATCTAAGATGGTGAGCAGTGATGGTGAATGGTTGAGTTTGGATAAGTGTGGTGTGAGTTTGTACGTTCCTGATGGCGTGGTTGATAAGGGAGACGAATTGTTTTCCATTGAGGTGGTTGATGAGGAATGGAACCGGCCGATGTTGCAGGAAGGTGAGTCACGTAAATCACTTCTAGATTACAATTTATAACCATTTGTATTGTTTTATAAAGGCTCGACAAAGTGAAAGAGGCACGTGATGACAAAAGTGCACTTCAAATAAAAATCCACCTCAAACTGGGGGGTTACCTTGTACTCTGACACGAAGTTCGAATGTTCGGAAGTTGAACGTCTACATATTATAAAAGTTTTCCATTTCTAAAAATCAAAAGTACTCGCTATAAAACTTAGTCTAAGATATCGACGTAAGATACAAGATTGGAACATTTGTAAAGTATTTAGGCATATGCGTACAGTTTTATGTCCGACATTCGAATATTCGTCGTCGTGTTGCAGTGCAGAGTGACCCCTGAATATCGGGTGGGAAATATACGGGGTATATTCAGACTGTGTACAGTTTTAATTTTCAAATCATCAACGTTACGCAAGAGTTTAAATTATTGTTTTTAAAAATAATATCGTCGTGTTTGTATATACCATACAAACACGACGATATTGAAGAAAAAAATCTTCTCTTTTTAAAGAAATATTATACTAATTTGAATTGTGTCTGTAGTCACTAAAACTACCTTTTGCCTTCGTTTAAGATGACAGTCTGGATATACTCGTTATATACATCAACACCAAAAATAAATTTGAGCCAGGATTCGATATTGGCATCCAAGGAATTGACGTCGAGCACCACGTTTTAGGGACACAGTTATTCTGTTATTTTACATTTTTTGCTCAAATTTTTGTTGTGATACTACTTTTTGAATTAATTATGACAGTTTACAACAACATTTGCCAACTGTAATGTTTTCGGGTATAGTTAAGGCAAGTTACGAACTGATTTTTAAATCCACTGTTTTAATTAAACTTGTTTGCAAAGTTTCATGATTAATATTTGTGTTAAATTATTCATACATGTTTTATGATCAAGTTTTAAATAAAATCTGGTTTTAAATTGATAATTCTGTTTTACCAATGGAATACACATTAATATTACAAAGGAACGTATCAATAATCCCAAAAATTAAATTACTTCCGAACATTTAATCCGGGACCCGCTTAATATTTAAAAAATAAGTAATATCTTGATACAATACCTCTTTAGATGACCAAAGCCACCCCTTAATCCGTTGATAATAGCTTCCGCGACCTTTCTCCGACCTAAATTGGAAGTAGAAAATAACGCTAGAATGGCATCCCTAAATACATGAAGACGAGCTAATTTGGCATTTGATTTTGAACCATATCACAAAGATGTAGAGTAGATAATAGAATGATAGAAAGAGGACACCTGTAGGGGCGTCACAACAAGCAAGAAAGTTCTGGTTAATATTAACCCGTGTCCATTGTAAGGCAGTGTCTACTCCGAAATAGGATTAACAGTGTTGTGACCTAAATCTCAAATGTCAGACGACTTAGCTCTGTCCCGAGGCGGCAACTGGGACGCGTCGATTGAATTTCTGTATTGGTTATTTATGAGCACTATATTAGTGGTGACTTGCGATAGAGAATCTATATTAATACCATATTAATACATCCTAGGCCGTCACCAATTTCCTTTGTGTACAACAATATTATTTTTCGTTGTAACTATGTAGTTAGAAATCATTTTCTCTTCTGTACTCGTACTATGCTGAAGTGTTTCTCGCAATTTCAAGAGACGGGATTTCTTATCCATCGTCACTAACATTAATTAATTAATGCATAGATAGAAAATATTTTATTTATTTCATACATTATTTTTATCTCATTAAAAATAACAAATTCTTTGATTCTGAATGATAAATGAGAGAACTTTGTAAATAAAAAATATGTTGCTGTAATTTGTGCAATTATTTATTCGTTATAAAAATAATTTACATCGGCATCATTAAAATATACAATTAACATATTTCTAACAGGTGAAACACAACTAAGTCCAGTAGTGAGGTGCGGCCCGAAGAATTTCCACTTCCGTAAAGGCGTGGTAATAACATTGCCTCATTGCGCCTCGTTGAAGAACACCAGCTGGCAGCTCTCCATCCTTCAGAAGCCAGAGGAAATCAACTCGGCGGAGTGGCGCAAAGTCCTCACAATAGACCAAGAGACACCCGGCACACCGATCTTCGCTCAAGTAGACCCCAACAAAGTTTACATCGTGTGCGAATTTCTAAGCGACTTCGTTTTAGTCGGACGAAGTTTCAGCGGCTTAGACGCTAAGCTTCTCAAACTGGCTTTATTCGTGTCTAAAATGGACGATAGTTTTTATAGTTTGCGAACACACGTCTTCGCCGACACACCGTTCGCTTTCAACGAGTGTTTGGAAATCGAGAAGAAATCGGGGGGCTCGATGCTCTGTGATCCCAAAACAATATCTTTTCAGGAGAATTGCTCTGATTTGTGCGTAAATGTGAGAGATGTGGGGGTAGGCTGGAAGGTACACACGGGCGGGAAGTACCAGGAGATACCGTACTCGCAAATATGGAACATGACTGTGAAATCGATGACGTGTGTGTTCATCCTCCACCAACGGACTCGATAAACTGTTTGGAACTAAACGTTTCCATATACCAAAAGCAGAATCAGTCCAATTCCGTCAATTTCAATTTGAAAACAAACGATTTGAACACGAACTGCAAACGGCACAGTTATTCGACCGTCGACACTGTAAATGTTATCGAGAACCCTTTCAATTACTCTTCGTTGACTAAAAAGTCTGGCAGGTACGATTTTGTGTACAAACACAACACGTTTAAGAGTAATTTTAGCGTTGACAATAATTACAGGACTAACATACTGACCAATTCCGACCGGGTGATTCTTTGTAAGTTGTTGGATTGTCAGACGTCGAAGGGGAACGATTGGCGTCTGTTGGCGGAGAAGTTGAGGATATGTTCTTATTACTATTACTTTTCGAATACGTGTTCGCCGACGGAGAATATTTTGAATTTGTGGTTGTGTAGGAACAACGATGCGAATATGTTGGTTAATCTGTCGAGGGTGTTTCGAGAGATGGGCAGGGTTGATTGCGCCACGGTGGTCGAGAGACGTTGTTTCCCCAATTGAATTGTATTGTTGCGGTGTGTTAGTATCCAAACCGACGCAAATGGCGAGGAAATTGAATGCATTTTAGATTTGTGATAAAACTTCTCGTATTGTCGATCACGTTCCACAGCGTTCACGGCTCTTCTGTAATGTGTTTGAATTTCATTTTAAACTAAATTGAAATTTATTTTTACGTGTCTTGTGTTTTGTTGTGTTCACATTTTATTATTGGTTTCGTATCGATGTGTATTACAAAATATGTATAAATAAAGACCTATTATGACAATAAGTATTGAGAATTATTGGTCCTTTCTATGTATATGTAACGCTGTATGAAATATGAAATTATGGTTTGTCTACTTAAAAACTCTTTATCCTGGAGTTACTTCTATCAGAGATCACAATCAATTTCACTAATAGTACTTAGTAATTTCACACTTGAATAAGTTTAATCGAACACTGATTTTACTCATAAAATATATTTCCTTTAAATTATATTAATTTATTTAATTATGATTGCAATAAAATCTCCAAATGATTGTTTTGTATAAATTATGAAAAAATATATTTAGTTTCCCATAATTATGAAAAAATACCAAATATTTGAAAATGGAAATAATTATTAGAAATGCTTTTATGGATATTTAATTAAAGAATGTTTAAAAAACATTATTAGATGTATATAATGAAAGAATAGACACTGTATTGTATTGTTTAAGAAAAATGTAGTGATTTTAAACTTTCGAATTAAAATATATAAGCATTTTGAAAAACCGCCTTTTATTTGTAGACTGTAGTTACATTGCCCTTACAATTTGCAGTTATTTCTATAACCTTCATCAATAAGGAAAAATATAATAAGAAATATAAATTTCAGTAATAAATGGTCACCCACCAGTAGCCAGTCAAAAAGTTTTCATTAATCAAGAAACACCAATAATATCACAATGACACGAGAATATTATAAAGTATCAAAATAAAGAACCTATAAAGTATCAAACATTTTACTTGTCTACCTGTAAAAGGTGATGCCTAAAAACGGGACAAATTCTCTTCCACATCAATAATAAAAATCTTACAAAGTATTAAAAAATTAAATTGGTACTACCCTTCAAAGGTGATACCTAAAAGCGCGATAAATTTGGAAAGCAGTTAGGGCTGGCACGAATTTTAAATGCAAGTGGTTATATCATCACTAAATAATTTCACTCGCAACACGGATCGTATATTCCACGTCCGCTGACCCAAATTCTAGGTATTCAAGTATTAAAGCTAGGGTTGCGCTGCGTCTCTGACGATTGCATTGTTTAATAATTGAGACCACGTTCCGACACGGTGCTTTGTATTGAGATGGTGTAAGTGATAAGAGATTATTTCTATAAATAATTTTCCCATACATTGCCTAGTTATTTAAACGTGGTAGGATCTCTAAGACTTCAACCTCCCCTAAGAGGAAATTGTAGATTTAGCCAATAGTACTTAATCATTTACAGCCACATGAGTATTAGGTCTGTGTATTAATTTATTAAAACAATACATATCTTAAATTCTACAAATCTTAGTAACATTACACATTTTCATGTATTTGAAATGTTAACAAAATTAACCTTTCCCTCTAACTTATGTAAGCCTTAGGAAAAATAAACTCACTCGAGCATCCGTTTTGCGCCACACGTGAGAGTTTCATGAGTTTCCATTCGGCTTGTATTAAAGAAAACCCTTCATAAAGATGAAGGCGCTATGTTGTTTCTGAATATACTACTCACTCTACACGCTACGCCTACACCTGTATACCGTACAGTGTAAATCATGCATGTATGCTTTATTTATTTACTTTTGAAAGAAGAATTCGTGTCGGTTCCATTTTTAAATAAGGTACCTACGGAGTAGTACTGGCCATTAAGCAATACGGCTGTTTTCGATGCCAATTAAAAACCCTAATGATTCGATTTAAATACGCTTTGACATAATTTATGCAAAGTGAATGGCGACTGCAATTGCTCGTACATCCCATTTGATTAATTAGACAATGAATGCTTCGTTTATAACACCTAGGAATTTAAGATATAACGATAGATATAAAAGTGATATAAAATTATATAAAAAGTCCAAATTAATACACCGGCTGTATAGTCAGTCATATTCCTCTATTCTTTTCCAACATAATGCACATTGTCCCAAGGCTTTCTACGACATACAACTCGTATATTTAAATGGCAATTACAGTGTAATGCTCTCCTGACTCGGCCATGTTTCACATCACCCTTTGACAACTCCGTTCTATATTCAAACCCTTATTTTATTCTTCTTAATATGATTCGGAATTCTGCCAGCACCATCATCGTACTAGAATACTTGCTTTGACTCATCACTCATCGAAATCATTCTGTTACACTTAAACGCGGGTCTCTTACGGGCGTTCTCTATATCCTATCTATTTTTAACAAAAGGTTAAATTAGATACCATTACTATTTTGGTACAATTCTACACTTCAATAAACAAAGATTGAAATATATGTTTATCTTACTCAGCTATCTATAAACAGGTGCACCATATGAATATCTCTATCTTTGTCAAATGAAACACAAAATGTATCGAAATAACTAATAAAATCTCTAGTTAAAGATAGATAGATTATAGAGAACGGCTGTTGGGGTGGTTCCAGGCGGTGGTCAACACAGGCCGTTTAATATTAAAATAATTCACTTATAACCTCTCCAATCCATTCCTAAATCGTGTTGTATTGATCTTATCTCACAATGTCCGGTCCCATTCCTCTATCGACTACCCCCTGCGACCCTGCCACTAAATGTGCTCATTAGCAGGATGGACCTTCCCTTCCTTCCCAGTGGTCACTAATCAACAACTGTCTCGCTCCAACTGACGATTTTCGGAGCTATGTGCGAACTTCTAGTTGAATGCGGTAAATTTTGATAATCATGGTTAGTGGTATCTTCATATAGTTATGAAGCAATGTTTTGAAACCCTTCCCTGTTTTAGAAGCGGACAATTTTAGCGACAAAATCCATATTCAACGTATGTGGGTTGGCATACGGAATTTGCAGAGATATTATTTTCATATTATAGATAAATTATTGATACCTACATTCGTCACTATTATTACACAGCATTTCTTATCTGGATAGATATAAACACACTGTTGAACATGAGTCTCACAAATTCTTTCCACTCTAACCTATTAAAAGCGGCTTGCATCCATCAAATAAATAATAAAAGCGTATTAAAAATACCAATATTACACAAAAATACACCAGAAAAATATTGCTAAAACCCCTTCACGATGACACGCAAAAGTATCGGAAAAAGAAAGTATTAGATACAGGGCATTTAAAAAACGCTTCCAAGCCTCGCAAAACAGTCACAAGAGCTGGTCCTAATTGGAGGGCACTTAGCTGGAGCGCCCTTGCGACATCTTGTCAAGAATCTAGTGAAGAACCGGCACCTGTGGTTTTTACTTTTGCATTTTTACTTTTATAACTTGCAAGGGTTGAACGTGAGGGGCTTTGATGAATTACATGTAAAGCTAATGTGTTTTGGATCTATATTTATATAATAGCTTTTACATTACGGATTGTTTCGGTGTAGTACACTTGACTGGTTTTAAATGGTTGACGACTGAATAAAATTTTCGTTGTAGTATAATGACGTTTATAATGGTGGGTTGTACACTGAATTACATATCCAAAAAAACGGTTAACAGCTCCATGGGATAGAATCATATTATAAACGAGGACTAGAATCCTGAACTTAAGTTCTTAATCTCCGCATTACGAGAGATAAAGGTGTGTATTCTATAAAATTCCTTTAAACATCTAATTGCAAACAAAGCATTACATTTTTATTGCCAATAAATAAATGAATAATTTTCATAGTATTAAATCTCTATTATTGATAAACATTGCTCGTTGGTTTTCAATCTGACCATCTCAGCACATCTTATTCTATACATATATATGTACTCCATAATACACTGCTTAAACAAAACCCATTGCCGAAACACTCAGCACCGAGCGCGCTCATAAGTTCTCCCATTCATAACATTTCTCGACGCACTTCATGCGCGTGTAACAAAAGGATAACAAATAGCGCTTTTAGTGTGCACTACGGCACTTCTGTAGGAAATACCGCTGATTTACACCGGTTCATCAGCGCGCTGACGTGGATAACGCGACGCGATGCCTGGAGGCGCGCCAATGCATAAATGGTTTCGGAAAATATTTGTAAGTTTCACAGTTACATTAGCGAGCAGACATAGTAACTTAAGGAAGGATAAGAGATAGATAGAATACAATGAATAGGTAGGTAGGATATAAAGTTTAGATTTTTAAGTAATGTAGTTGCTTATTATAAAAAAAATCGCGTATCTTTATAATAAGCAACCACATTATGAAATATTCGTATTAATAATGACAAAAAGGTTTCTAAGTATTTGCATTCTTAAATTAAATTCGTAAGAGTTATATTATATGAGTATAGCTATAGTATATGAAGTTTACCAATCAGAATTAGAATTTCGACCTATATTAGTGTGATTCCTGAATAACCGTAGCTATACAGATTACGGACCAACCTGCATCTACTATATGGCCTAACCATTCGCAATCGTAGTCTCGATTGTAGAGGAGGCCCGAGCAGTGAGATGTACATATATGGGCTGATACAGATATAAGGATTAGATAAAATTTTATCCAAATCAGTGTGAAACAGACGTAAAGTTATGTACCAACGATAAGGGAAAAGATGGGAGATTACTTTCCAGAGAAGTTATTTACGTGGGTGTAGGACTCGTACCTATGTCCGTGCTGTTCCTTAGGCGGGTCGTTATGCAAATATAACCCTTAACTTTGTGCACTCAGTTCGGATTAATCGCTCGAATTTCCTCAAAGTTTCCTCGAGAAACTTGCAGAATGGAAGGGTGAATAAATTTAAAAACCTCTTAATGCCTAGTGGGTGAAGTTTGTTTACTTCGAAACTGGTGTAATTTTGCCACCAATCAAAGTGAGTGCTCTATATTCGATATATTTTTTATTTACATCAACTGAGTCTGTCGGCTAAATCCTGCTTTATTATTTAAGCTCCGTAAAAAAGGTTCAAGAAGATAATACTTAACTGTGTCGCGAGCACGAATATCGGTCATAAATGTTTCATAATATAATCCTCTAATGTTTTAATAACAACTGAATTGCATTAAACTTATATCTGTGTAAAATCACAAATATCAATGAAACCTACATTAGTTTATCACTCATTCAGGGACCAACAAGTAATAATTATTATGCTAACTTTTCATTTGTATAAGTTATTTAAGAAGTTTTATTCACAATATTATTAATCAGAGGCAAACAAGTAATACGAGTATGTTCACTACGTGTTTTTCAAAGTTCTTCAAAGGATTTAATGACATTGTACAACAATAATATTTATTTAGACTATCTACGGTCATTTTCACACAGTCCATTCATCCATTATACTCGTTATAAAAAGAAAAACAAGACACACGAATACCTAAAAAGTAATTTATACAATACTCGACATGACCCCAGCCTTTCGTTTCACAGCAGGTCGCTCATCTACTGCGGCCCGTAGGCTGACAAAAGTGTTAATAATAAAATATTTATGTTGAAGATATTTCGTTCCCCGCCAACAGTTTAAGCTATCTGCGAAAACAATTTGAATGCATTTTCACTAGCAATGACAGCGACAGCGCACTGGCGATATTTGTTTGAAAAGAGTTTCATATTTAATAACACCTGAGAATATTATTTGAAAACCTTGAACATACATTTTAAATGCCATAGGTTACGCTGGTTATATTTGTTACCATCAAAATATAGTAATTCCTAGAGCCAAAGATTTGTTGTTTTTAGTGCTGGTTAACAAATTCTCTATTCCAATACAATTATGATAGCCACCGTAGCTTAGTTGATTGAGAGGTTGCGTGTTTCCTTCATCAAGACAAATTTTAACGCGACTTATTTTTTGGTACAGGTGTTATGCGTTTTGGCCACAAGCCTTGTATTATTGTGGAAAATGTATGACTTGTGGGTGTATTCATTATTAACAATTGCATTTTGTTTTTAGAATTTTATGATATAATCATTCTTAATTACAAGAATATTTTTAATTCCTTACAATCTTTTTTTTCGCTAGTATGTTTGCTTATGGAAATGATGGTTTTATAAAGTTATAATCTGGAGGATATATTGTGTGAAAAAAAGAAATACGATTTAATCGTAAGTATAATAGTTTACCAGTCCACAATAACCAAAGATCCATTCTTGCATGGAAGGTTTAATTTTAATTTTAACTCTTCGCTCTCACTGCCTGTATAGTCAAAAACGAAATAAAATACTTTATGTAAAAACAATTTGTTTTAACTGCCATATTCCCAATTTTTTAGTAAAAATACTCTCTAGTGGAGGGTAGTTATTATCTTGTGACATTTTACTAGACAAATCGTTCAGTTTTTCGTGTATGCTTGCAAAGCATGGCGCGTGCTTTGTTGCTGGTGTTCCCCTCATTTCGATCTTGTGGACAATAATATAATGTGATGTTGAGTGCTAGAAATGTCACCGTTTTTATCAGACTCGTCCAGCCAGCTTTAGGAACGAGATTCCGGTGAGCAATATAAATATACTAAATTACTATTATCATTGATTGTTTGTTGTTGTATCTGCTGTTCTGTGGATCATTTTAAATAACAGAATTTATATGCTTTCATCCGATATTTCAACAAAATAATATTAAATTTAAATTTAGTAACTTACTTTGTTTTAAATTGTTATTTATATTATCACACGAATAAAATGTTGATAATTGTACATCAAATGATAATCGGAGTTTGTATTCACCTAAGTGCAGCTATGTTTTGATTCTGTTCCACTCCAGTTTCTAGTTAACAGTCAATGTATCAATAGATGCACTATAGTAGTACTCAGTAGTTTAAACTACACATTGAAATATCGATATCCATTCATTTCTGCGATGTTTTAAATAAGGATCACAGTAGCAATACCAACCAATGCCACATCTTATATTTATTGAGAGTTTCATAAAATAATTTCACCATAATTTCTGACCTTTCCGATATTGTTTGAATTAAAACCTTATTCGAAGATAAGAAAATGATTTTTTTTACCATTCTCGCCTTTTGTGCTTAGTAACACTTATTATAGGTATTTATTTTTATTTACAAAGATTTTATCATGAAAACCAACAAATCCAGCCTACCTACACGTCAGATCCGTAAATACTTCATACATAAGCTTTCATAACGTTGATTATTTATATGAAACCAATCCTTTTAGGTTCTTTGTAGAACCTGTATTTACCGGATCACGCGCTCGACGGATCGTGCAAGTCAAAAATGTTTCGTCACAAAGTGCGTATTCGTGATTCCGGGGCTGACAATGTTGAATATTCCCCTGCGTTCCGCGGAACTGCACACGCATGCTATCATCTCAAATCTCCGGCCTTCTTTACACTCTAATAATTATGCGGAGATTTGTAATGGATTGAATGCGTTTTCAGACTTCAATAATTGTTAAAGTTAACGTTTAATTCAAATTCATTGTTAAGTGAAACATAATATCGCTGGTTTGCATTTGGTCATGAGACATTAACTAACTCTTTAATTGGCAAAGATTAGGCCTTAGGCTGGTTTCGTGTATGTTCGATTGCTTCATGTATCTTTGCGATTATGATACAGACCTTTGATTCATTGTTTCCATTTCTTATATATATGTAAAAGTTTCCTAACGCTATTCGCTTTCATATCAAAGCCGCGGAGTATTAATTTAAGATAAAATAAGCAACTTCAAAAAGCATGAAGTTATCCAATAGTTATAAAACGTCTAGATAATAAGCCCATTGTTTTGCCTCACGCATGGCGTATAAAACTGTCACAGTGCTAGTCACCACAACAACTTTCGTTAAACCATGCCAGGGACTTTATGAATGAATTGGCGTTCATCCAACTTCGAAGTCTTGGAACCCTATAGCAACATAGTGGTATAGACGTATCCTTGAGTTTAACGTTGCAGACTGATAGATAATAACCTCATACGTTAGTTAATAAAACGGAAAATAACAAATATGGACAACAAACGGGTACTGTAAATAGATTCGAGGGTTGAAAGGCGATGTCATAAAGGTTACAGGTTAAAGGCGATGGATGCAATCCGATTTCAACTGATCACAAAGGAAATTTTTCGAAAAAGATTATCAAGAAAATTAGGAGTAGATAATTTGGGATATATATTCACACAATATCATATTATTATGTCACCTATTTTCCACCTACACCCCGCCAAGAGTCGAATCGTTTATTTCTTGACATAAACAATGGTGACAATCACTAACACGCGGTCAAATCATTTGCCTTCAAACATTAAACGAAAAATCTAGACTTGAACAACAAAATGTACTGTGAGAGGGTTGTCACGTCATAAAAATTCAAAAGTAATGCATCACATACATACATATACCAGTTATGAATGTTACATCACAGAGAGACAAAAACGTGCAGGCAAAAGATTCCCCAAGCTCCCCAGTAGGTCCTTTGTGAGGGTACATCCTACGCGGCGGATCGTAAACTTTACGAGCATTCGTCTCTTTGTACGAATATGTGCATTTTGTTCGGATTAGTTCATGCTTATCACCGGGCCTGTCATCCGGTCGTCTGTCTATGAACAATGATCGCTCCGAGACGTGGATATGCGATGCTGCGTGAAGGAATGCTAGGTATGCTACTAATGGTTGATAAACATTTCTGCAAGCAAATTTAAAATTTCTTATTTCCTTCTTTTCTTAACATCTAATACTTTTCAACTCACTCTTTATTTAAAATATTATGCTAAATTACATACCTTTATGAACATTATCTGTATTGAAATCCCTATGAAACCTTCCATAATTATCATTGTTTTTCACTTCTGATATACTAGGCTAGTGTAATATGGTGTTATGTGTCTTGAAGGTTTACCTTTAATTTTATAATCGACTGTTGTCAAGTCCCTAAGAGGATATTGTACAGTCGTGGTTGTTGCTCCACAACATTGATTAATTTCAAGAAATACATGAATGTAAGTGCACTTTATGCCACATCTGCGCGATCTAATTTTATTTTCCTCGCGTTTGAAGTAACCAGTTCCGACTCCATTGAACTAGGCAAGAGTTAGAACGTAGTGAAACTGAAGGATATAAATACGGTTTAATGAGCCATTCAGGGCAGACTGCTGGCAATCAAACCGTTGATTCAGACATGGATAATGCCTTAAGTGCTCGTGTGGTGCCGTAAGGGTTGCAGGTAGACAGAGAAGATACATGGCATTTGATACGCATGGGAAGTTTGTATGGATTCAATTGAGTTTCGTTTTCAAGTTTTATTTTAGGTGTTTTCGTTTTTAATATTGTTTTGAGGTTTTGGGAGTTGTTGTGATTCACTTCGATTCTCCAGTTCTTTTAAAAATCTAAGAGATTACTGTTAGTTTCATTTGTCGAATATTACAATTCAATAAACAAATAATGTAGCCGTCTACATTATTTTTTAATAATGTATTTTTTAATAATTTAGACGGCTACAACCATAACTTCAGCTATTACAAAAATACTGATGTAAAAGAATTACCTGCTGTTGCTTAATTTTTAATTAATTATTACTAATTATATAGCCATCATGATATGACTCATGGAAATAAAAAATAATAGAATTAACCCTTTACACAAGCTTTTATATTCGTAACTCCGTTACATGGTAATATTGCTCGTATTATCTAAATCTTTTGCCAGGGCAGTTGGCTTAACAGCTCGTAGGGCGGACCCAGAGACCCTTTCCGCAACATAAAACCTGTAACGATAAATGATAATTATTATATTGTTCAAGTATGATGATGTGGCTGAATAATATATAGTCTGTTTTATATTGTGGTATAAGGTATAAGAATAAAGCGGAAAGAACTTATTTTAGTCAGTATGTATGCTTCCGAGAAATGTAAACTTTCGTTGTAAAGTGTTACACATTCTCATCTGGTTGACGCATTGTTTAAAGCTATAGAGATTTTAACATTACTTTAGTTTGTCCCATTCCAGTCAGCAAATATTACCCACAACGCTTCTTACTAAAGAGATGTCTTCTACAAAAACCAAGGTGTTTTTGTAAGTAGTTTTAATTGCTTGTAAAATAAGATACAAAAAATATCATTAACTGTAAAGAAATAATTTTATAATGAATTAAAAAATAATTAAGATATAATACGTCCAAAGCTCATCCCTTGAACAGCACGTCATCCAACTGTCCTCGCTTTTCCGAACGCAGACAGCGCCATGGGGGAATATTTTAAGCGAGGGTATTTGGACACTTTAATGCGAGTTTTGATGTTTTATGTTAATACCCAGTATAACTTCGCCCAATACTCATTGAATCGACGATCGTTACAGACTTCACTTCCAAACAAACGATGCCAAATTAATATTCGATTATATTGTGGGAAGGACTCCATTATGGAAATAGGATTGTCTTTTATAGAATATTTGAACTTTGATTTTGTAAAATCTTGTTATGCTTGACTATATATTATTATGATTCTAGATAATATGTAGTTTAACAGTTAAATATTTTATTATTATTTATTTATATTGCAGAACTTATAATTAATTCCAACCGACGACCTAATGCGTTCTTTTATGCCGAGCACGGCAAAATGATTTCAAAACACCTAATAAGGCAACGCCATAAACTGTCTACGGAAACGAAATGATTCGATACAATTTATTTTATTGGTTTTGTAGGAAATTAAATGGCTCTTATGACAAGTCAATAATTAGATTCGGGTACGTTGTCCTATAGTTGCTTCCTGAACTATAGGTACTTGTTGAGAAAAACCAACTACTAAATTCATATGCTACTAAATGCAAAACTACAAACGGGGCTCCCTATACATTCTAATACGCGTGTATAGGTATGTATGGGGTGCTTAATTTCTATGGCTTATTTTTGCAACGTCGAGGGTTGGACCCTCAGTATCTTTCGCATAAGTCTTCGTATAACTATAGTTACAGTATGTAAGTGATATGTGTCACGTATATTCGACTTTACGTATTGTTTTCTTAGTAACTGTATTTTTTTACAGTACAGAATATCCAAATTTAAAAAAATCAAAATGTCTGACTATATTTTTTACAAAAACTACACAGAATATAATTTAAAATAAATAATAATAATAAATACACCCAACAGTCACATACAATAGTCCTGACCCCACACTAAGATCGAGTCTTGTGTCGTGGGTATCAGGAACTACGAGAGACTTTTCGGTCTCACAAACACCCAGACCCGGAAGAAATATTTGTGGGCCGTACAAACATTTCTCTCGGTGCGGGGATCGAACCCGCGGCCTCTCGTTTCAAAGGCGGCGTCTAACCAACTGCGCTACGGAGGCTGTCAAAATTCAATTTCATTTTTAAATGCAATGTGTTACCATAATAAACCATTTTGGTACTCAGTACTAAAAACCCGAGAAAACTAAGCTAAGCTAGATCATGCGTCTTAATTAAAAACTTACTTCTACTTTTGCTTCTCCTACACGTATTTATTACAACTTGACCATAAAGTATGTATAATGTATTCATGCATCTCCTAAAATAAGCCTTATTTAGACTGCCACCATCAAACGCATAAAAATTTATTTGCACTCATTTGACTTTCATTTCTCATGACTCAGCTCATACATAGTAAACGTTTTTTCTTTATCTTCCTACGCATGTTTTGATATGTTAAAGTTATGTTTTCAGAGACGTAGTTTCACGGATATTTATCGCAATTGCTTGGCGAAATGTATTTGTCGTTCTATCCTGCTAAGCAGAAACTACCGATACACACAATAGGCCACCAAACTATTGACAATATCGCATGAAGTACGCCTTCGGTATAAATCACCGTAGTAAATAATATAATTAATTACAGTTTACTAATCATGTTGTTTTAAACAAACGACTACATAAGATAATTTATTCGAATACAGTTAATCATAGGAAAAATGTGCCATAAATAACTTTTAAATTAATTCCAAAAAAAAACTTTTTATTTTAATTTTTTATAAAATAAAATCTCTTTAAACACATCTACCCCACACTGGCTGGCTACCTTTTTTTAAATCACACTCTATTCTATATTTAATTTCAAATTTCGAACACGGGCACCTCATGTCTTATTAAAAGGTAAATGCATTACAAGTACGTATCATCTCCGCCCACGGTTGGAGTGGGTAGCGGTAATAAATCCCTACGGCCGGCAAACGGGTGCGACTGCACCGAGATGCGACGTCGCCAATGGGGATTTATATGCAAAATTCTATTTCAAGTAAAAGTGATATTTTAAGCCGAGCTGTTTTAATATGCACATTTTGATGTGTTTTATATTAAAATCTTGGATTTTGACGCCTTTGCGCATATTGGGATAAGCCGCGTATGAAACATTTGAAAAGGGATTTAATGCCAGTACATACAAGATACAGGATTTGAATCTGTTGGGAATAATGGGATGATTACAACGATTACAATGATAGCATAAAAAAATACTACCCGTGCAAAACGATCAGAATTAATCAATGTTCTTCATATTCTGTAAAGTTAACACATAAGCTATAAAAACACATAATTGAAATCTCACTTTTTCTAACAATTCCCCGATGCAAGTATCCGTCTTGTTTTCTCCAGCCAGCTATGATTTACGGAGGTTCATTCCCAACAAAGATATAAGTTCCCGTAGACAAACGCCACTCAAAAACTTTTTTCTTAATGCCTATACCTCCCCTTGAAGACGTTTTATATAATCCATTAAGATGTCAAAGAAGATTGATATAATGAGACGAGGATCGACTTACGTGGGTGCATCTCTAACGACCCGCCCGCGATCTCTATTTGAAATGGAGACAAAAAGGAAATCGCTGTGTAAAAGAATTTCTTTATGGGATCACGTGAACAAGAAAGGCCAATAGGATTCTTTTTTACTGAAGGTAAGAACGGCTCGTGTCTTTTTTGATGCCTAAAGATAGGGACCCCTATTCCACGTCAATTGTTAATAACAGTTTTTATTCTGTTTCTAATTTTTTTTGTATTGTTGAGCGATGTTCAAACTGTAAAGTGTGCGTTAATAGAATTCTCGCTCAATCTGATCGCGGCAGTATACTAACGCGTGGTAACAATATGACCTTTATACCTAGTCAGGTCATAAATTCTGTCACATGTTTAATATAAAATAATTGAAACAAGTTTATTCATTGTGTAACCATTTATATACCAAAATGAACTTAACAAAACATAGGTCCTTATGACACTAAAGTTTATTCAAAATGACCTCCGTGATTTTGAATCTGTATCTGTATCAGCCCATATACGTCCCACTGCAGGGCACGGGCCTCCTCTACAATCGACTACCGATTGAGAGTGGTTAGGCCATATAGTCCACCACGCTGGCCTAGTGCGGGTTGGTTTGAATTTTGAATACAGGCCTTCAATCTGCGCGGCCAGTTGTCTATCGCAGCACGAACGAGGTCCATGTCAATATCGGCGGCTGCCTTAATCAAGGATGTCTTGAGTGACTCCAAATTGGGATGAGGCTTTGAGCGCGTCTTTTCCTCCAAGTGTTGTCATATCTTGTAATCTAACGGATTCAAATCTGGACTGAAGGAGGGCCAGTCTTCGTGCCGGATGAAGTCGATTTCACGCGCCGCCAGCCAGTCTTGTGTGCTCTTCGCTCTACGAGCTGGCGCCGAATCTTGTTGGAATACCCAGTGCCTGTTATTGAACATGGTATGAGAAACAGGTTCCACAAGGTTCGTCAGGACTGTATTTTGATACACAACTGCATTCGTTTTTACACGTTTCTCACAAAAATGTACCTCTGTTAAGCCCCAATAAGAAACTCCCAACCATACCATGAGCGAGGATGGAAAATGACCTCGTTGGACAGGCGGAATACGGTTGCTCGCTTCTTCACTACTGTGTGCGTACACCTTATCATTTTGTTTGTTGTAGCTCTCTTCTAGGGTAAAAATGTTTTCATCTGAAAAAAGAATTTCCCGATATTTTTTTCCCGCGTACCGCTTCAACAAAGCGCGGCATCTCTTCAGTCTCAGGTCCATTAGACGAGCATTCAAACGATGTCCTGTTTACTTCGATATGCCCGAAGCCCTAAGTCTTCATTTAACACCCTTTTCACCGTGGTTCTGCTTAACCCCATCTGAAGGGCCAACAGTTTCTGCTTTCGTGTGGGATTTCTTTGAATTCGCGCCTTCACAGCTTTTATCACTGCTGGAGTCCTAATAGACCGAGGGCGACCACTTCTTGACTACTTTGATCTACACTAGAGTCTTCATTATATCGTTTGATGGTACGATAAACGAATCTTCTGGTTATATTCAAATTTTTCAGTATGTCTAAAATTTGAATTGGCGCGTAACCGCAACGATGCAACGCAATAACTGCAACACGGTCTTCTTTAAGCGTCCACTCCATATTTAAAAATGAGTAAAATTCTAAAAAGTATACATTTTTATTTTCATGAACAATTCGAAATTCGAATTCTATAAACTTTTTTGTGGCCAACATTCTAAAAGAAAAGTTTTTACTGTGTGACAATACTTATGACCTGACTGTGTATATGATCCCAATATGACCTAACCCAACCACTGTATTCCGATATTACTTGATAAACAAAATTATTTAAGGCATTATTCATAGATATTTTATAAACTTATTTTAGTTATTAAACTTTTTGTCTGTTTCACTCAAAATAAATTCAAATGCGTTCGAAAGGGACAAAACATTGGATAACTAAAATAGGTTTATTAAATATCTATGGATAAGGCAGTTAGTATACAACATAACCTTCTCTGAAACTTGACAACAATTTCATAGTAATTAGAAATCCAAACAACGCAAATTAATACACTATTTTGATGACGATTTATTTATGGATATAACAACATTGTTTTCGGAACTATATTCCAATTCTCCAGACGAATAAACTGAATACTACTGGACAAAAATAATAAGTCCATCAAATTTTTAATGATGCCATTGTTTATTATAAAAAGAACTGCGTTTGAATTCAGTCAAATCAAAGTTACGGTTTGGGACTGCCGACTAATTTTCAAAAGTCTGTGCATTGGCGTTGATAGTCTTTTGAAGCCAGGATACGGGCACAAAAAAACGCTCTTTCACTTGGATGCATACAATCAACAAGCAGGAAACAGCGAACTTTTGAAAAATTTCCGCCATATCCGGCCTTTGTGAATATCAAAGAGTCGTTATATGGGCGCCAGATTGGTTGGAGCATTGATAATATAGCCAATATTAGAGATTACAATGAATTTAATGGAAAGAAAAAAACAAGATTTTTGCAATAACATAAAAAAAAAACAATTTATAATCTATAAGATAACTTTTGAACATCGTAAACAAATAGCATTATGTATTAATAGTAGATCAATACTTATCATACTATACAAAATTAAAAGACACAGAATCTAGGACTTATCATTAAATTTATCTCTGAGTCCTAGTTGCATTGGTCACACTAGTAACTATGTTTTTAGTGTCAGTGTTATATTACGATATAGCGATAAGAAATATGTTTTATTCTAGGATTAGCCATAACATTTCTAATCGTTTGATGCTCTATTTCAATAGCACTGTTCTTAAGCCCGAAGTAGTTATCCTTAATTTGACAGTCTAATTTAGGTACAAATCGATAAAATAATAAAAGTGAGGAGAAGCTGCTGCCAGTTAAAATCTAAATCAGATCAAAGACACGTAGTAAAGATCTTCACTTCTTATAAAATTCGTCCCCCCAAGGTAAAAGTCAAAAATTCTTCTGCAGCGCAATTTTAGTGGAATGAACTTAACAGATCTTTGTGGGGCTGCTAGTAGTATTGACTGGAGTTCCCTTATTGCGTCTTCATCAATTCATGATAAGGTTAACATTTTGACGTCTCAATTGCTGCAACTTTACGACCTTTATGCTCCTGTTCGTGCCATAAAAGTAAAGCATTTTCCGACTCCTTGGCTTACAAAATAAATAAAGAAAATGATAAATCTTAAAGCTAAAGCTAAAGCTAGGTTAAAATATCAACCAACAGCTGTTAATAGAGACAAGTACGTTACTATAAGGAATCACTGCAACAAGACGTGTAGGAATGCACAACGCCAAAATATCCATCAGTCCATTGAAAACGGAAATTTCTCCGCTCTATAGGGGTTGGGAAGACACGTCAGAATTCTTGTCCTAATGATTTAGACATCGAGTCGCTTATCCAGTATTTTTCCAATTCGCCCCATTGTGACGGGACAGCTAAAGACATGACTTTGAAAAATCTTTCCTCTCTTCCAACTCCTAAATATCCACCTTTTGTCTTCAGTAAATTTTCCGATTGTGATGTTAAGAAGTGCATCCTGTCCACATCGTCTAGCGCAGTTGGGAGTGACGGTCTTAGCCGTCTTAACCTGCGGCGAGTTTCCACATTCGTGGAAAGAAGCCCAAGTCATTCCTTTACCAAAAAGATTAATCCCGTGTCCTTTTCCGATTATCGCCCTATATTCATACTTCCATTCCTATCCAAAGTCCTTGAACGACTTACCTATAATCAAATCAATTCTTTCCTCTGTAAAAACAATCTCCTTAATCCCATGCAATCCGGCTTCCGTCCTGGTCATAGTACCGTCACTGCTCTGATCAATGTTACAGATGATATTAGGGCTGCCATGGAGAATGGAAATCTTTCAGTACTTACTCTATTAGACTTTAGTAATGCCTTCAATACTGTAGATTTTGATATTCTCCTTGGTATTATGCGCTCTCTTAACATATCTCCAACGGTAATTGATTGGTTTCACTCTTACCTGTTTGGTCGCCGACAACGTATATGTATCGAGAACACCTTTTCATCGTGGTGCGATACTACAGTTGGTGTTCCTCAGGGTGGCGTTTTGCCTCCTTTACTTTTCGCTATTTTTATAAATTCAATTTCTCAAAAACTTACTTCATCCTACCATCTTTATGCACATGATCTCCAAATCTATTCGCAGGGACCCTTAGCAGGGTTGCCGGAAAGGATAGCGAAAATCAATGCTGACCTATCGGAAATTTGCAAATGGAGTAAATCGTATGGTGTTAAAGTAAATCCCATAAAAACCCAGGTCATTATTATTGGTAGCCCCAGAATGATTTCAAGATTGGACTGGACTCGACTTCCTCAAGTGTCTCTCGATGGAACAATCGTTCCATTTAGTGAGACATATGTAAAAAACCTGGGGATATTAATGGACTAAAATGTCCTAAAATGTCCTGGAATTCTCAATTACAGTCCGTAAGTCGCAAGATTTTTGCTGCTGCGGGGTCTTTGCGACAACTCCGGAACTTCTTGCCGTTTACTACGATACCAGCTATCTTGACCTCAGAGAAGACCAACTAGACAAACTTGAGCGGCTTCAAAACTTCTGTATAAGATTTATATTTGGACTTCGTAAATATGATCACGTTTCAACATTTCGCTCTAAGCTCAAGTGGTTACCAATTCGCTTTCGTCGGAATGCTCACATACTTTCTTTACTTTATAAAGTATTATTCAGCCCTTCTTCTCCATTATATCTTAAAGAAAGTTCCAATTCCTCAATGAAAGACATACGAGATCCCTGAGGTCATCAGAAAATCTGAAGTTGCATATACCAATCCATACTACAGCATATTTTGACAAATCTTTCACTGTTCAAGCAGCTCGGTTATGGAATGCATTACCTTTACATATTAGACTTGCTAAATCTCATATAATTTTTAAGTCACTAGTCAAAGATCACTACTTATCCCTTCTTCATAAAGATTTTTTTTTCTTATATTTTATTTATGTAATATTGTATATTAGCCTATGTGTAATTTTATAGTATTTATTTATGTATGTGTATATTTCACTTATGTATACCGGGTATCTCAAGACTGCTACCGAAAACGAAGCCGGGTGGTAGTTTTAGTGACTACAAACACAATGCAACCAAAAATTTCGCAAAGAAACGCATAACAAAATAATTTTATGATTTTTTAAATATCGTCATTTTTGGGTGGTAAATCCATAGTTTTTGCTAAAATAATCATTTAAACTCTTTTATACCTTAGATTATTTATAAATAAAAGGGTATACACTATTATTTTAGGAAAAAAATTATTTACCACCCAAATATGGTCATAGGAAAAAAAGAACAAAAAAAAATTGTCGCTTTTTTTTGCAACTTTTTCTGTTGCATTGTGTAAAGGTTGCCAGGAAGAAATCGCTCAATGCGATATGGTCACCCATTGTACTATTGAATTTTTGCCTGTTATATTTATTTATTACTAGCTTTTTCCCGCGACTTCGTCTGCGTGTTTATGTTATCATATTACGGACGTAAAAGCAATACATTATATGAAAATGTCATCCCTTATTTCACCCCCATAGTGCTATTTTTCTAAAAGTAGTTCACGCCATTATTTTTCGTTTAAAATAAGTCGTGAAATACGAATTTTGATATTAATAACTTCAGTGTTTCGATTTTGCATACAACACTTCAACCCCTATTTTGAATCATTTAGGGTTAATTATAGGAAAAAAAATATGCAGTTACTCTTGTTCCTAGATGAGTAACCTATGTGTCAAGTTTAATATTTGCAATTTCAACGGTCACAATTTTCTATACAACAGTTATTAACCCTTTTCACTCCCTTAGGGGTTGAATTTCCAAAAAATATTTCTTAGTGCTAATCTACATCATAATAGGAACCCATGTGTAAAATTTCACAATTCTAGCTCCAGTAGTTCCGGCTGTGCGTTGATCCAATAGTTCGGTTCTGCAAAATTTCAACCCTTATTTTTACCCGTTTAGGGTTAATTTTAGAAAAAATAAGTATGCAGTTATATTTGATTTTGATAGGCTAACTAACTTGCAAAGTTTGAGAACTCTAGCTTTAACGGTTTAGATTTTCCATACAACCGTTTTTTACCCTTTTCACCCCTTCAGGGGTTGAATTTCCAAAAATCCCTTCTTAGTGCTACCCTACGTGAGAATAGGCATCTTTGCGTAAAATTTCACGTTTCTAGCTCCAGTAGTTTCGGCTGTGCGTTGATTAGACAGGCGTAAAATTACCCTACTCTCGCATCACTTCTACCCTTATTTTAACCCCTTAAAGACTAATTTTAGATAAACAAATTATGCAGTTATTTTTCTTTTTAAATGATTTACTGAAGTGCCAAGTTTGACAATTGTAACTCTAAGGGTTACAATTTTCCATACAACAGTTTTTAACCCTTTTCACCCCCTTAGGGGTTGAATTTCCAAAAATCCCTTCTTAGTGCTACCCTACGTCACAATAGGAACCTCTGTGCAAAATTTCACGTTCCTAGCTCCAGTAGTTTCGGCTGTGCGTTGATACGTCAGTCAGTCAGTCAGTCAGTCAGTCAGTCAGGTTCCTCTTTTATATATATAGATGTAACTTAAGGTGTACAATAAAGAGTATAAATAAAATAAAGAAAAGAAAATTAAGCTCGTAGGTAGAGACAACATTCAACATTATCTTTAAACAATTTACTCGTCTGCGCTGTCTACTCTATGTCGATTGTCATTTTTCCGCTCGGCAGGAGGGTAGTGTGACAATGCACCGCGGGCCGGGGCGGCGGGACGTGTTCGTGATGTTTTCATTTTTCACTCACTTTTCACATTTTTTTCTACACAAAAAACTGTGGAAAGGACCGTTTTGATAGAACTGAAGCGCGCTCGTTCATGGTTGTGCTCGTATTTTTTCAGTTAATGTGTACTGAGTGCAATGTGGCTAGTGTCGCGTTTAGTGCTCCACTGTTTAAATTCGTTTTTAAAGTTCAGTTGTCAGTCATGCTGTGGAGGCTATTATATTTTTCGCACGTTTCGTTTTTGCTGGTGTTGGTTATATACGAGGAAGCTATTGAGTGAATAGACAATTTTGAACAAATTCATTCAAAGACCTTATTTATTGATAGATTGATAATCTTCGACATTGATTTTTGTATATATCAGTATTTCCTCGCCACCATTTAAAAACGCATCTCCTTGCACTATTTCTCTCAAACAATTGCAGGCGATTTTTGCGAACCTTCTTAGGGCATTCTCTCCCCACTAAAACCCACTTTTGTAACGTACCAGGGTACTTAGAATCCTTACTACTCTCCCTTCTCGTTTTCCAACCATTCCCCCTTTTGTAGGTGTTCTGTTTGCCAGTGATAGCTTTTTGACCGATATGACCGTCTCGCTATGTTGAAAACTAAGAAATTAAATATTACATATTTTGCTCGTAATTTTTTTTTTTATTGTAGTGAATGGCGAGACGAGCAAGCCGTTCGCCTGATGGTAAGCGATACGACCGCTCATATACAGTAGCAACATTCCACTGCGCTCGCCATCCTGAGACATAAGATGTTAAGTCTCAATATGTCCAGTAGTTGCTCTGGCTACAATGTCCTTCAATCCGAAACACAACACTGCATTTAAGCAGTGTTGTTTCACGGGAGAAATAGACATTGCGGTGGTACCTACCCAGATGGCCTCTCACATATGAGAGACCTACCACCAGTAGGTAATTGCTTTTCATACTATAACAGCATTTCAACTGGGAATTCACTGGTGGAAAATTATCAATACTTCCAATGAACATCAAAAACACCTAATGGCTGATTCAATAACGCCCTATGAGATAAATATTCAAGAGGAACCTATTATAAGAAATGATTCAAGGAATTACGCAAAGAAAGGATAGCAACTATTAAGTCTCTTTTTTTAATAACTATTGATAAGCGTAAATGTATTTCACTTCAAAATTTATTTTAGCTTAGTCGACGTAACATTCTCCGTCTAAAAACGTATCAAAGTAACAATAGAAATTGTGTTGCGGGGGATTATAGCGTCATTACGTCGCCCCTCTAGGAACTCTAATTGTTTCCGACCAGGCCCGGGACGTATCAATTTGCAAGCAATTTAGCTCACTGTACCTTCCAACGGTATACTTGCATAGTATGAGCGAGCCAATTGTATTCTCAAGTTGTATGTGTGGATATTATTATTAAAAGATTTATTGGTATCATTAGGAGGCTTAGATTGTAAGGTTTAGGTTTAATGATTTATTATGTACTGTCTTGTTGATGAAGAATTCATGTGTTTCATGCACGGTATGATACATTTGATGTAACGTAATGCGGGATGTGTTTTGTCGACCTAGTGTGGGTTTTATTTATACTGCCAATGCAATGCAATGCGTCTAATGATTCGTAGTGTAAGTATTGAAACACACAGCACTTGGTTACTATCGACATATGCTACATCGGCACTGGCTTGATACCGCAGTCACTGCTTCGGTGGCGTAGTTGTCTTACGGTACGATTACAACGATGAACTCCCTGCTTTGTATCCCGGGTCGGGCAAAATGATATTTGGTTCTTCTGTTCATTACCAGCTCAGATTCAGAAATGTATGCCCTTGCCTTTGTATTAATAATATGGCGATAGGTTCGCCTCCCATCCCATTGTGGTAGCGAACACATAAGGCAAAACGTGAGTGTCTCAGTAGCACCTATGCTTACCTCATCTAGGAAAAAAGTGAGGGTTTAGGTTATTAGGTATGTATGCTACATCGGTAATAACTTAATACGAGTTTATTTTTAGAGAAAAATAAAATACCAGGAGTTTGATATAATTCCTGAGATTGAACGTGTGGTGGCAGGCAGATACCTGGTCACAAAATTATAATCTAAAACGTTCTTTGACATGAACACTAGCCATCATTGAATAAAATAAAACCAAATAAGTATTACCTACCTGGCAATGTCGATTGTTTTTAAGAACGAGTACAGCCAACAAAAGGTGAGAAAATATTGGATACATTTTCTCAACGCCACGCCGACTTGGAAAATAGACCGTGGCTTTTCATATATTAAGACTGTCCCAGAATTATAAGACCGCATATATTTTCATTGTTACCAGCATTGTTCACAGACATTCCTATAAAGGTTGTTGTTTTTGGTTCAAACCTTGAATAATAATCATTTTGCACAAAATATATGTTCCTTCATTGGTTGTCAATACCTACTAATATTTTTAAATATTGTGATGAGGTATCAAGGGGTTCAAAGTTATATTATAATGTTCCAAATAACCAGTCTTAGCTTTTGCATTACATCGTCTTCAGTCACTTGAAGTCCATCAACATCATCATCATTTCAGCCACAAGAAGTTCACTGTTGAATATAGGTCTCCCCCAAGGATCTCCACACCGATCTTTTGGAAGCGGTCTATATCCAGCGACTTCCTGAAACGTTAGCTAGGAAGTCCACTTATAATTAACAAGGTCTTTCATAGTGACGGGTAAAAGCGGCTTACATCAAGCAATTTCCTGCAGTCTTTATCAGACCGCCCATCCAATCAGTAGGTTGTCATTTTTCGTTTTGGGTGTGGTTATGCCCCAGGCTGATCTAAAGCTTATCTATTTTGAAAGTCGAAAGACTCACTCAAATTGGGAGCCTAGAAATAAAATCTAGGACATCATTAACCTGGACTGTGATACATGCTACATGATTTTACTAACCGATAATATAATTAAACCGCTAAAAAACACTTGTACGGTCCAACCGTACAATAATGCACTCTCAGCGTTTTACGCGATTACAGCTGATACCGGTAATCGCCCAGTTCGCGTACAGCTGAGCAACCGGCCGCGCGTGCTCCATCAATAAATCAATCATTAATCAATCTATCAATCAAATAATCATCAAGCAATCAAGCGTTTATCAGTCGTATTCAAATCATCCTCATTTAGTGTGCTAAGTAAATAGTTAGACAATAAATAGTTAGACGTTACATGTGTGTTATCCTTTATCATCATAAAACTGAACTATAAGGTGTGTGGTGCTGAACCAAGACCGTACATCTTTTTGGTCCTTCGAGCCGGATATCAGTAGCAAGATTCATCAGTCTTCTTTGTCGGAGACAAAGCACGAGCAACAAGAATTCAAGTAAGATCATTCTAATTTAAAATATTGCATCATTACATAAACATCATGGAGTCTCTAATTGAAACACAGCAGCAACTATTGGTCAGCATTGAGCAATTGTACACCAACTTTAAAAAGGATGGTGCTGATAGAAAAACTAAAGATTATATCAGGCGTAGGTCAGAGACTTTACAAAATTATTGGAAAGAGTATCAATCTAATCATTTACAACTATGTAATTTAGGAGTAAAGGGACATCCTTATTTTACTAATAATCAGTACGACCTTGCAAAAGATAGGTATGAGACAATTAAAGCTGTCATAGAAAATTATCAGGGTGATTCGAGACCAACAACGCCGGTCTTAAAACCAGCAACACCCATGTCAGTTCCAGGAACATCTTTTCAGGTGCCTACACCTCAGTCACGTGGCACTAATTCCAAAACACAAGAGCTATTACGCAAGCAGAAAAGTAATTTCAAAGCCTTTCAGCGAGCAATTTCTATGATAGACATGGAGACCGTAACTGAAAAATGGCAGTTCGAAGACATCCTCAAATCAATTGAGTCGCGTTGGTCAGTCATTGACACCCTTCACTGGGAAATTGACAGCGAATTAGAAGAGATCAACCAGGAGTATGAAAATGTATACACCAATTACGAGCGGATGTATTATGATCTCAAGAAAAGTGTCAATAGCAAGATGTGGGCAGAAACCTGTAAACAAGTATCCACACCTGTCATGGACATTCCAATTTTCCAGGGCAACTATCATTCTTGGGTGACTTTCAAGGATTTATTCGTCGAAACTGTCCATAATAACAATTTAATGTGTAAATCCCAGAAAATGCAATTTTTGAAGAGCAAGCTTCGGGGTGAAGCTGCGAGATTAATCAAGCATCTGCGCATCACTACCGAAAATTACGACATCAGTTGGGAGATATTAACCGATCGTTTCGACAACGATAAACTTATTTTTAATTCTCACATGGATATTCTTTTTGGGCTTCCTGCATCTCAGCAAAAATCTGCAAAAGCTATTAAGTCTCTCCATGATACAGCAAAGGAATGCCTCAATGCCGTCAAGACTTTAGGAGTTGACATCAGCAGTTGGGACCCTCTCATGGTTTACATACTATGTCAAAAATTAGATGTTACTACTCATAACGATTATATGGACTCGTTAAAGACCGACAGGGCGCTACCATCACTGAACTATTTTCTCAAATTTCTTGAAAGCAAGTTTACCTCGGTGGAATCGTCTAAACGTTACACAGGGGTGAAACCTGTGTATCAATCAGAACCATCGACATCAAATGTTCCCAAAAGGACTAATTTTTACAAATCATTTATTGTCAATAAAAATCAATCAATTAACGCACATAAAATACCGCATACGAACACATGCCCAATTTGCAATTTAGATCACGAAATATTCCATTGCAAAACATTTCTAGAATATACACCAGACATGAAACAAAAAACAGTAAATAAATTGTCGCTATGCAAAAATTGCCTACATAATCATAATGGTAGGGAATGTTTTTCAAACAAAACATGTCGAAAATGTCAGGGCAAACATAATACGCTGTTACATGAAAATTTCGGCGCAATGATTAAGCAATCTTCAAGTAGTGCAGTGACGCATGGCGACGCAAATATGGCGAAACAGCAGAAAAACAGTGCCAATGTTTTGATGGAAAATTCTTGCGAAATCTTACTAGCAACAGCAGAAGTTAAAATTCAAGCAGCAGATGGTACCTATCTGACTATGCGTGCTTTAATTGATCAAGGATCTCAAACCTCTTTAATTTCTGAAAACGCCGCCCAGAGATTGAAATTACCCAGAAAACATAGTAAAGGGATTATTTTCGGCGTTGGAGCCCAAGAAATAACTGCAAGGGTATAATTAACATAAAACTATCATCATTATACAACAAAGAGTATACATTGTACACCGACGCTTTTATCATGAATAGTCTAGTAAACAATTTGCCAAACAAATCATTTACAAAACCGTCGTGGTCATATATAGAAAATCTACAATTAGCAGATCCTGATTTTAACATCAGTCGACCGATTGATGTTTTATTAGGTGTAGATGTATACTCGTGCATCCTCCAAGCAGGTATTATAAGGGACACTGAATCAATGACAGTCGCACAGCAGACACGACTCGGATGGATAGTGTTCGGCAGTGTCCAATCTTATCAATGCAACGTCGTCAGAATCAATTTGGAGGATATTCATAAGTTCTGGTCCATAGAAGATGTGCCAGAAGACTCCGAAATATCAACAGAAGATCAGCAATGTATGCAGCTCTATAAATCTACAACAACTCGCCAATCAGATGGAAGATACATCGTTCGTGTACCCTTGCATCCGGACGCACAGGAGAAATTGGGAGTATCAAGACAAAGAGCGGTTGCACAATTTCATCAATTGGAGAGAAAGTTCGATAAACAAGAAAATATTTCCAAAGATTACAAAGCGTTCATAAGCGAATATATAAATTTGGGTCACATGCATGTAGCACGTGGACATAACCCGTGCAATTATTTTTTACCTCACCACTGTGTACAGCGTGCTGAATCGACAACAACGACATTGCGCGTTGTTTTCAACGCATCGCAGAAAACATCGACGGGTGTCAGCTTGAATGATGTGATGTATCGCGGCCCAAATCTCCAGCGAGATTTGTTCTCATTAATTTTAAAATGGAGGCTCTATCCGTACGCATTTACAGCAGATATAGAGAAAATGTTTCGTCAGATCATGGTACATCCTGACGACCAACATTTTCAGCAAATCGTGTGGCGGGAGTCACCAGAGCAGACTTTGCGTGATTATCAATTAGCAACCGTCACATATGGTACAAAATCAGCACCCTTTCTAGCAATGATGACTCTCAGGAAATTAGCAAGTGACGAACGTCATCGTTTTCCCACAGCAGCCAAGACCCTAGAAGAGCAATTCTACATGGATGATGTTCTTAGTGGCGACTTCAGCATCGACTCTGCGAAAAAACTTCAATCTGACTTAATTTCTTTGCTCAAAGCCGGTGGGTTCAACCTACGCAAGTGGTCTTCTAATAATATACAGCTGTTAGAAAACATATCAACATCACCAGTCGGTCAAGATTCATTCGAATTTAAACATCAAGAATCCACCAAAGCTCTAGGTATTACATGGAATGCAAAGTTGGATACATTTACATTCCAATGTACAATGTCCGCTGAAACATCAACACGACCTACAAAAAGAATGTTACTAGCCGACATTTCCAAACTTTTTGATCCGTTGGGCTGGTTAGCTCCAGTTATTTTAAAACTCAAAATACTCTTCCAGAACGTATGGCTAGCAGAACTTAAATGGGACGATCGAATTTCAGATAGTTTACATAGCGAATGGATAAGGTTAAGAGCAGATATCAAGAATATCGATCAAATTGTCATTCCTAGATGGATAGGAAGTGGAAAAGAAACATGCATTCAACTACACGGGTTTTGCGATGCTTCTATGAAGGCATATGCTTGTGTCGTCTATGCAAGGGTACAACAGCAAGGTCAAGGAATCGTTACTCTGTTAGCAGCAAAAACAAAAGTAGTTCCGATCGCCAAATCATCAAAGGAAAAGTCAAATAGCACGTCGTTGCCAAGATTGGAATTGTGCGGAGCCCATCTGCTCTCAAAGTTAATGCTCAAAGTCGTACAAAGTTTACTGGTGGTAGGTCTCTCATATGTGAGAGGCTATCTGGGTAGGTACCACCGCAATGTCTATTTCTTCCGTGAAACAACACCGCTTAAATGCACTGTTGTGTTTCGGATTGAAGGACATTGTAGCCAGAGCAACTACTGGACATGTTTATGAGCGGTCGTATCGCTTAACATCAGGCGAACGGCTTGCTCGTCTCGCCATTCACTGCAATAAAAAAAAAAAAAAAAAAAAAAAAAAAGCCTTGAGTCACACAAAATAGAAGTATACGGTTGGTGCGATTCTACAGCAGTATTAGGTTGGTTACAAGGAGAGCCTAATCGCTGGAAGCCCTTTGTAGCTAACAGAGTGAAAAATGTTACCGAAACTATGACCCCATCATGTTGGCGCTACATCAAGTCAGGAGATAATCCAGCTGACTGCGCAAGCCGCGGCCTAACTGTTAAGCAGTTACAAGAGCACACTTTGTGGTGGCGTGGTCCCAGCTGGTTATCATCATGCAATGATTTGAATAAATTAGAGCAAACAATATATCATACGGACTTAGAAATTAAACAAAACAAACAAATAAACATAGCAGCAATGACTCATACAGGCTCGAGTATTATAATTAAGCTTATTAGCAAGCACAGCAGTTTTACTCGAGTTACGCGAGTATTGGCGTGGATATTACGTGCAATAACAAAAATCTAAATTAAGCCGAGATATCTCACAGTACAAGAGCTAGAAGCAGCAAAAATTAAAATAATAAAAGAAGTTCAATTAACCGAGTTCCTGGAAGACGTTACCGACCTCCAAAAGAACGGGAAACTAAAATCTAAGAGCAAATTGATCCATTTGAATCCCCTTTTGGACGGCAAAGGTTTGTTGCGGGTTGGCGGCAGACTTAGAAATAGCAACCTTAGTGAAGACATGAAGCATCCCATGATAATTCCGCACACTAGTCATCTTACGGAATTATTAATTGACCAAGCACACCGATCAACTTTCCATGGCGGAGCTCGTCTCACATTATCATGGCTCAGAAAGCAATACTGGATAATTGGCGGGAATAGAGCAGTCAAAAGGCGCATTCGTCAATGCGTCGTATGTGCCAGACAAAATCCTACCAAAATGGTCCAGTTGATGGGAGATCTGCCTGAAGCCAGAACAAATCCAACACGACCTTTTTATCATACCGGCGTTGATTACACCGGTTTTGTAGAAGTAAAATCAAGCAAAGGCCGTGGCATAAAATGCACCAAGGGTTACGTAGCGGTGTTTGTTTGCATGGTGACGAAAGCAATTCATCTTGAGTTGGTATCCGATCTATCATCGTCATCATTCATAGCAGCCCTGAGAAGATTAGCCGCGAGAAGAGGCACTCCGCGTCATATTTACAGTGATAACGTTACCAATTTCGTCGGCGCTAACAAGATATTGTCAAGAGAATTTGCATCAATATTGTCTAATGACTTTTTCACCGAGATCAGCGAAATGCAAATAGAGTGGCATTTCAATGCCCCATCATGGCCGAGCGCAGGAGGGCTTTGGGAAGCAGCGGTAAGAAGCCTGAAACACCATCTTAAACGTGTAGTGGGTGATCAAAAGCTCACTTATGAAGAATTTTCGACCATTCTATCACAGTTAGAAGGTTGTTTAAATTCAAGACCTCTCTGTGCTATATCTGAAGATCCAAATGATATTGACTACTTAACACCAGCCCACTTCTTAGCAAGCGGACCTCAGTTAACTATCATCAAGTCAGAAACCGATGAGAGAACTCGTTGGCAACTGACTGAGAAAATCTTCCAAGACACATGGAAAAGATGGCGCATGGAGTACCTGAGTCAGTTGTCGTCAAGAAGCAAGTGGCAACAGCCACAAAACAACATCGACATAAATGATGTTGTCATCATACACGATGCTAACCTACCGCCGGGGAAATGGGCGTTAGGACGGGTAGTTGAACTTCACCCTGGCAAGGATGGTTACGTCAGGGTCGTATCAGTGAAAACCAAGAACGGCGTGATAAAAAGGCCTATCATTAAGCTGTCAATCTTGCCTACGAAGGGAAAGAATTTCGAGCAGTCAAGGGTCAAAACATCGTCAGCGAAAGTCGAAAACAGTCAGGGTAAAACACCAAGTGTGAAAGGATTCAGCCTTGCTACCCTTATGTACTTATTTTTAATTTTTATAACAGTAATATCAAACGTTCACGGAGCCTACAACATAACGGAATTAAAATCAAACCAATTAATCTATTTTGACAAAATAAAGGATATGCAACTTATACGAGATGACTGGAATTTAATTGTCTATTATGAAATGGATCCTTACTGGAATGGATTCGACGCATTTAATAAATACATGACCTACTTGAATAAATTATGCTCTATTATAAAGGAAAGCTCACATTGCATCGACGTCATATCATTTTTAAATCACGATCACATGGAACTACAACATTACAATGAAATGTTGTTAAGTCAGCAGTTCAAACCGCGTGCGCGCCGGCGTCGCGGTCTCATCAATGGCATAGGATACGTCGCTAATAGCCTGTTCGGGGTACTTGACGAGCGTTTCGCTGAAAAGTATGAGCATGATATTCAACTTGTCAAAGACAATGTAAATCATATCGCATTACTATGGAAGAATCAAACTTCGGTAATTGAAGCAGAATTTAATTTAATCAGAAGAGTGGAAACAGTTACGGAGACACATCATAAGCAAATTCATCAAAAATTACTAGAAATAGAGAATTTCACCGACGTGTTGAGATTAAAGGCACAAGAAAATTTACTGGCGAGCGATTTTATTATGACAGCATTTGTGGCAAAAGACATTTTAAATAATTTAAAGGGCATTCAAGATAATTTATTGGATACAGTAACTAATATTTTTAATGGTAAAGTAGATTTTCATCTCTTGTCGCCAGAACAATTGTGGCATGAGTTAAACATTATATCGGGACAAATACCTAAGGACTATGCATTACCAGTGGAAAACGTAGATTTTACACAAATATACAATCTTATGAAGATACAAGCCAGAATCACTAAGAACTACATTTTATTGGAAATCAAAATACCACTTATCAGCCGGGACAGTTATGAAATATTTAAAATTATTCCCATCCCTCGTAAGATTAATGACCAAATAATCAAGATTTCATCTATATCGAAATATACAGCAGTTAGTCTAAAAAGATACACATTTTTACCGATGACAGAGAAGGACATATCGTCGTGTTTAGAGTCAGGAATCAAACAATTATTATGTCAGATCAACACTCCCGAGTATAGAATGACCGATGACTCATCTATGTGCAAGACAGAAAGGAGACGGAATGAATGTACAATTAGCAAGAGCACGTGTACCGATCAAATGACAAAACTACATACAACGGAATCGTATTTATATTTTTGTTGCAACGAGTGCCGTATGAAACTGATATGCGAAGATCAAGTTACCGGGTTACAGCTGACTAATGTTGGGTTGTTGACTGTAGGTCATGGTTGTCTCATCAAATCGAAAGAATTTACCGTCTTTTCGCATAAACAAGGTCAATCAAAGGTAGTCCTAGAACCTAAAATATTAACGCCGAATATTAATCCGATTAACTATATAATCAATATATCCTTGCCTGATATAAATAACATTGCTCTGAACGACACCGATATCGCTGACCATCATAGAAGGTTGATGACTATTGAGAAACAAATATTTAATATGAAACAGGAAGTACCACTCATAAACGACGTATCAAGTCATGATATTCATCATTACGCTGCTATATATATCATCATTGCGATATTGGTACTAACTGGGGCAGCAGTAGCTTCGAGACAGTTCCAGCGGTGCCAGCAGAAGGACGCTCCGGCGAGGCGGCCGGAGGAGCCAGCCGTGAACTGGTCGGGTCGTCGTGGTGACAGTGATAGTGTAGTGAGTGTTGTGAGTGACAAATCAATAAGTGCAAATATTGATAAGGCTACATCGCCTATTGTGAGCAAAAGTGTCAGTTTCAAGGAATTCGACTCAAACTAATTGTCGGGTTTCACTTGTTATCATAACCTACTAACCATAGATTTAATCAACATTGTATATCACCTTGTATCATCAAATCATATTAATTTTCCCTCGGGAGCATGTACGGTACAACCGTACAATAATGCACTCTCAGCGTTTTACGCGATTACAGCTGATACCGGTAATCGCCCAGTTCGCGTACAGCTGAGCAACCGGCCGCGCGTGCTCCATCAATAAATCAATCATTAATCAATCTATCAATCAAATAATCATCAAGCAATCAAGCGTTTATCAGTCGTATTCAAATCATCCTCATTAGTGTGCTAAGTAAATAGTTGGACAATAAATAGTTAGACGTTACATGTGTGTTATCCTTTATCATCATAAAACTGAACTATAAGGTGTGTGGTGCTGAACCAAGACCGTACAACACTAAAATCTTACAATATTCGAACCGCGATAGTCTTTTGTTTTTACTTTTGAAAATATTAACGTAAACCCGGCTGGTTATAATGAAGTCTTCCCCGACGGATGACTCCAAATGAGATACTAAACTGTTATTTCCTCGAGACTCGATTAGCCACACCGGGGTCTTGAGATCAAAACGCGAGCCAAATCTGATTACTGAGTGACTGAAACGCAACAACATTCAGTTATAAAGTTTTCTTTGTTGAAAAACAGGCAATTATTTTTAATTCAGTTCTATTGTTTTAATTAGAAAATACTTTTCTTAACCCTGGAACTTGAGTTTGTTATTAAATCGTGCTAGTAGTAATAAACATTTTTCGTCACAAAGTAAATTTCCCGTCAAACAGCAGTGTAAATGCTCTGTTGTATTTCGGATTGAAGCATATTATAGCCAGAGTAACTACTGGACATATTGAGACTTAACATCTTATGTCGTCTCACTATTTATAGCTATAGACTATAAGCATTTTTTTTACTTTTAAAATCCAAGAACTAATGAGTCAAATACTTACTAGAAATCTAATTCGCAGTATCAAAGATAATTATTATAGAGAGCTCTTTCTTTGAATGAATACGTTTAGAGCACATAGGTACCTATTTTCCTCAACAAAATCTACTTCCTTTGCCATCACTGATATAAATTGTATCGCATAAACAATAAATATTTCCTAATCCCATATATCCAAATAACTCATCCCGTCGCCATCAAACTTCGCTCAAGTCATAACAACGTCAGTAAATTTTTTATTAGCGTTCGGGTGTCAATAAAAATGAAAGGAAAGAATCAACAATAAGTCCTTTGGACTGGAAGCGATAAAACTTTAAATTATACTTGATAATACCACGTAACGTCGGCTTTATTGCTGTACGTTAGTTTCAATAAAAATCGCTGCGTGAGATCTGTCTGTCTAGCTTTTATATTTTCCTGGAGCCAGGCAAAACGTGTACTCTTAAAGCTTCGTACATAATGCAGACAAGATAAACTTGTTTTATTATTTTTGCTGAGCAGACTCCTATTTTTATTTATGTATGGATACAGGTTGATATATGCACTGATGACTACAATAAATCTAATAGTGAGTACAGTGCAATCAGAATATCCACTGAAATGTCGTGAAATACACAGGCTGATCGCTGATGCTATATTAAAAATCCCCAAGCACTCTATGAATAATATTTAAAGCATCACTCACCACGCTTTCAAATTACTAAAACGTAATTTAACACATATTTCTTTAAAAATAATGAAAACGATTGGAACAGAACACCGCCGTGGGCTGGCACGTGACTTGGCCAAATTGGGCCAATCTCGCACCTTTGTCCCGACACGAAGCTACGGTTTGATCAAATATTTGCAGCCTCCCGACTACTCGTGAGTTATCCACGTTTTCTGTAACGATGTAACTTCCACGATGAGTTGAGATGGAAAGTTTGTGACATTTTGCTAGTTCGCCCTTTGTTTCGCGTTAATTCGGCCCTCTTGATCTGTTCAATAGAACGGTCGCGTACTGTCCTCGCTTTGTCATTGTCAAGTGTCGTTGCGACAATTTGTTGTTGAACTTTCAAACTAGGCATTTGAACTTAAAGTGGCTTTAATTGTTAATAGCGAAATTAGAAATTTTATTACACGTATATTGTAAATACTGGTATAACTAAGCGATTGCAGGAATTGTCCGAGGTTCAATAATAATCCGTATTAATCTCACACTCACCTATTTCGTATTCTATCTTTAAAGACCGATATTTTAGGTGGTGTGTGTGGGCACAACTTTTTAAAAGTTACGTATCTTACGAAAAAAAAATTGATTTAATTGGCATCTGTTTTTTCTAAATATTAATATGTATTTTTACTTAATTTCATACATAAAATAATTAAATCCTGATTTCGCTTTACATAAACATAATTCTAACCAAACATCCCAGGAAACATCAAAATATCAACGTCTAGAAAGTTATTTCAAGAACCCTTTGTTCAAGAACAAGAACAAGAACAACGTGGACAGTCACAAAGTACAGTTCAACAGAACATGACACGATGAAGTCTGTAAAAATACTCTCGACTGAAATAAACTTACCTGTGGTGACGTCACCAACTTGTCTCACTCTCGAGTTGCAAAGCTGAACTGAATTCTGAGAGAAGAAATTTGAGCGCTCAGTTGAAGATTAAAAATAATAATAAAAAATAAAAAATTAAATAAAAAATGTTATTCTTGAAAACATTGTTGGCCAAACAGGGATAAGAAAGTTTTACTTATCTTTTAAATTAATTAGGGTATAATGTGTTTTTTCAGTCTGACTCGGTAAAATGAATGCACTACAACTTAGTACGTACTTAATTAACTACTAAGTACCCAACTTAATTGACAACAGACAGTTATCTCTTGCCATTCTTCACGATTCTATCAGCCATTACATATTTATTAGTACTCGTTCACGCTATAATGTATATAGCAAAATATAAAATAAACAATTATTAAAATTAGAAAGGTTTGCCAATTACAAAAGTAAACGATGAATAATATTTTAATTTATTCAATATTAGGCTAATAGGATTGACTAATACCACTGAAACAATGTGTCCATTAGTAGGATCCTACCTTATGCGAACCACATCACTGCGGGGAGCGTTTGTTCCGCAAACAAGCAAATGTACCGCGACCAGTAGCGGTTTGCTTACTCGTATGTAAGCAGTTTCAATTATAACATCATAGTTGGTGAATCTATATGCTATACCCGAGGCTTGATACACCCCAGTTTTAACAACAGAGTCCAATGCATCTACAATTACCAATTATTGTTAGAGAACATGGCATACATTAAAAAATCGTAAAAGTTAACGCAATAGCATTTCGCATACCAAAAATATATGTAGGATTTGAATGTTATAATGAAAGATGAGTAGAATGGAACGTTGGGCGAATGATTGATATGGAACGTGGTCTGTGTGAAAGAGATGACTAATAAAGTATTTAAGATGGAAAGAGTAAGAGGATGAATGATATAGATGTTGAAGTATGCAAGGACGGAATAGAAGAGAACAGTCTGGAAGACGACGGAAGACGTGAAAGACGTAGAAGACGTGAAGTGAAGACGAATTTATTTAACAGTAAATATATTGAATATTACCAAGACGATCCTAGTTTGATTTGACCCGAGGCGGAACTATTTCCCACATATTTGTAAAGGTTGTGTCTATATAGATTATTGCTATAATTTCCTACTCTTTATAATTTAAAAATCCATATTTTTCTTAATTATAATCTGACAACTCATTGAATATTTAATTTAAAATGCTGTGATCGACTCGTAGCGATTATATTTTACTAAGAACTTTTGTGTCCTCAAGTCTCTATAAGTCTGTAGACTTTCATCACAACTAAATCGCATGCTTACTGTTAGTGGGTGGGCACTAAGCCGTATGCTGATTTTCAGTCCTGTGGTATAAAAAAGAGCAATACTCTAGAGGCCTTACTCCATTACAAACTCCATACATACTTCCTATTTTATTTGAATTATCAAATTCAATACTAGAGTTTAGAATACAAAAACTAAAACCCAACGTGTAGCGGGCGATGCATCATATTTAGCCATACGATCAATCAGTGCTGGCTGTCGCATCGGCCATTACTCAATTAAGAACACGTGATCGATGCGCGAGGGGACCGGCGAATATTTGCCTGTTTTGAATATGTTTGTCGACAGGAATGTGGTTTTGTAAAGTTTCTGTCTGTCTGTATCAGCCCATATACGTCCCACTGCAGGGCACGGGCCTCCTCTACAATCGACAGTACCATTGAGAGTGATTAGGCCATATAGTCCACCACGCTGGCCTAGTGCGGGTTGGCGGACTTACATACCATAGAAATTTTTATAAATCGCTATGGTATGCAGGTTTCCTCACGATGTTTTCCTTCACCGTTTTAGTGCGTGGTGATTGACTATCAATACACACATGACTCCGAAAAGTCAGAGGTGTGCCCTGGGATTCGAACCCGCGACCACCGTGAACATATTGGCAGTCGCGTCTAGTCCGTTTACCAACAGGCCACCACGCAGTAAAGTTGTTGTAAAGTTTGCGTTGTTAATATTAATTTTACAAACTTACGTGAACGTAAGAATAACAAGTATTTGTTAAAATTCAATAAATATCTTGAAATCACAAAGAAGAAAAAAAATTGCTTCGTTACTATAATATTAACTTCTGACAATTTCGGTATAAAATTTGGAAATTACAAAGACAATCTAATTTGAACTAAATTTGTAGTTCAATTTGAATTTGAACACCGTTGCGAAGTATTTTTGATCAACAAATATTTCTTCGGTGTTCTGTGTGTTGGCGAGCAGAAAGACACTCGTACTTTCTTGTTCGTAAGAAAGGAGACAAACACCTATCGGAGTGTGACTGCTCGGGGGTTACTCTATAAAAACGATACGAACGTCAAATATTCGGATGCTCGACGTCCAGAGTAACATATAAGATTTGCACTTCTAAAAATCAAAATCAAAAAATACTAATGGTTTCTTAGATTTACGCCAATGTAACACATTGAAATAAAACTATTATTTACGGATTTTATCGCGAATTTAGTTTAATTTTTTACATTTTTAACTTCCCGACGTTTCGATCACTTTACAGCTTTCGTGGTCACGGGGCGGACTGAGGTATTAGACGTCCGCTCTGTGACTGTTACAATTCAACTACCCTTATTTTACAATTATTAATTAAAAAAAATAACATATAGAAGAAGGCTCCAAGCATTACCTCCGCTTTGACCAGCCCCAAGTCCTCGCTAAAGAACACCGTTTCCTGCCCAGGATGTTTCGCGAGGCTATTGAAATTAAAAAACATCCAAATTTCAATAGAGAAGATGGCTTGAAGCTTACACAAGCATGGGATCCAATACTACATTTAATTAAATCGGAACCCAAAAGACCAACTGCCAGACCTCAAGACACTGTGAGCTCCTTCTGCGTAGATCGGATCGCAAACAGACTAGATGTTTTAAATTTTTTTTTTTAATTAATAATTGTAAAATAAGGGTAGTTGAATTGTAACAGTCACATAGCGGACGTCTAATACCTCAGTCCGCCCCGTGACCACGAAAGCTGTAAAGTGATCGAAACGTCGGGAATTTAAAAATGTAAAAAATTAAACTAAATTCGCGATAAAATCCGTAAATAATAGTTTTATTTCAAAAAAATACTAATCATTTTCTTCAAACTTAGTCTATGGTTGCGACGTAGCATAGATAATTCAACATTTTGTGGAGTATCTAGGCACATTAGTGAAGTTTTACGTACAGCGTCTGTACCTAGGTTGTATTTGTAAGTACGGATTGTCGTCAATTCGTATAAGAATTAAATGCGAAGTGGCTAATTTCAAAGCCAGTACAAGAAGCAAGAATGATTAAACTCCGCTTAAATTTTCCAATTAAAAATGATGCAAATTTATGAAATAATTTTGTTTTAAATAAAACCCGTGGTGTCTGGAGACTGGTAAATAAGTACCCACCAATTTATGTCACTTAACTTTACCGCCGACATTCATCTTATCTCGTTTTAATCTCTCGGTGGCTGTCAAGAATGTCCTAACTCCTGACTCTAAGTAGCAAAGACGCTCTGTCTAGGGTAGCTCACATAGTGTATTCCGAATAGCGTTTAAAGGCATAAAAATATATTATTAATATTACTTAGTAGTGAGTTGCTCAGAGGTTCTTTATACTTAAAATATTTTATTATTACTTTTTCTCCACTTTCTGTTCTACGAGGTTAAGTTTTGTTTTTCAATAAAAAATAAAACATTTTATTCAGAACTTTACTGTCTACTACGAAGTCGTAGAAATATTACCATGTCCGAAAATCTTTTAAACAAAATCAGTACAAAAGTTATTTTGTTTAGTTTAGGCCTTGTGTTTGTGTATAATGCCTTGTAATGCACATTAATATATGGACAGGGCTGAAAGCGCGTAAAGTTTTGCGCCGTAAGTGGTGCAGTGCTCCAGTGCATCTCTACTAGAGCGTTACTAAAATAAGTCACCGCTCGCAACGATTTTGAAAACGCTTGCTTGTATTATGACAGAAAGGTTAATAGTTAGCAAATGTAGATAATAATGCCTATTACCGCTGAGATAAAATATATTATGTAAATTGACTATTAAGTTAATTTAATAGCGCGATTTTCACGGTCATCTTTACAAAACTCCAAATATACGAAGGAACTATCCTTAGTATTTAAATAAATAGTATAATGTATGAATTTATAATTTTACTTAACCATGTAATATGTATATCACCAAAGGTAACTGCAAAAATAGTGCAAATGCGAATAACTACACGAATTAATTAAAATATTTTTAGTTGCTCGCTCCGCTCATCACAGTACCCGCAACGCGCAAACGTTGCAAGGGAATCTCTACAAAGTAAATATTTGGCAAAGTAATTAGCGAGTTGCAAGGAGTTAGCGGTACTAAGTGGCCCAACTGCGGGCTGCTTGCTCGATCGTGTATCGGTTAATGTTTCAACCGAGTAAGACTTTTACATACTGTATATTTTCCCTGTAAAAATGGTAGCATATTTTTAATGGTGCTGGTGATTTTGTACAGGGCTATCGTAGTATAAGCGCCAACCATTTCTCTTTATTGTCATATTCTAACTTAAGCATTTTTGATTTAAATAAAAATGTTGTTTGTTAAGTAAAGATTTTTTTATATAATCGCTGTGTTGCCTGTATGTTTAGAAACTACTGTTTTAGTATAATTCTTGTCTTGCAAACGAATTTAGTGTTACTTATACCAGCGTCAAAAATACGAGTATAGAAGTATCAGTCAAACAGTTGTCTATAACATATTATCGTGAGTCATAAAACAACTTTTAATTATTTCAACATTTAGAATATTGGTGTATTATTTCAAATAAATTTGAAACCCCAAAAGAATTTTTTATTTTTCTTTACTTAAATTGGGAGTCAAAGTTCAAAGCTCTCTCAAAACTTTAAAAATGTTAAAATAAAATCTGTTCAGTGACTTAGAAATGAACTACTCTTAGTTTCAATTATGAAATAAAAAAGTTTATTTAAACCATTTGTTGGCTACGTCGCTTAGTGCGCTCCGTAGCCTCGAAAGCTGTAAAGTAATCGAAACGTCGAAACTTAGTTTAATTTCAACTTAGATTCTATCCAAAATTGTCACGGCGAAATATGGCGAAAATATTCTGTTTTACAATACCTGCTGAACTACAACACCTGCCCTTTTTAAACAACAAGGAACAGCGTAATTACACAAAAGCATGCCAACTCCCGTATGCTTTTGTCAAAAGGAAAAATTCAAAACTTTCTAGAGTTTTGTATAACAATTTTACAGACACAAATGTACCATCAAAGGGCTGTCATGATTAAAATTACCAAAATTAAACGAGGCATTTTTCTGCTTTGACGTTTTATAATTACGGAAATATGTTTTGTATACATCACATTACATATAGCACCTCATACGTACTCCAAATGCTGAACTTGGAACTCCGTTAACATTAAGAGTTTGATAGAGACTTTAATATTAACATTGATTTGTGAAAGGTTAAAGTAACAAAAAAAAAACATTGAAAATTTGTCCGAATAGTGATCACTGAGAAACGTGCGCTGTAAACGCATTACACAGCAAAGCCGCCGTCCATCGTCGACGACATCGGCCGACGGCTTCACTCATTGCAATTTGGAAAACTTTGTTGGCGATACGGCGGTGGCCATTGAGATATATAACTTACGTAAAGAGAAGCCCATACAAATGTCTTATTTCATTTCGTTATGAGTTGAAACTTAATCGCTGCAGAATGAAACAAATAATGAGTCGTCTAACCAAACAGTATAACCATGCAGCAGTGTAATTTTCTCGCTACCTAAAGGTCGAAAGCACGGTAAATTGGCGCTTACGCATTTTGTTTTGAGGTTTGTTTTTTTGTCGCATTTGTGTGCGGTGCATACACCGCATGTAGGTGGGATATATTTGTCACAAAGGACGTATATATTTATAATGATGAATGATGTTTTATGGCGTTGTTGACGTTATGACGAGCAACGCGCTTGCATTGACGAAATGTTATGTCAGCAGGCAACATGTGCGGGTGCATTATTCTTATAGGCCGCCGGGTTATGCCGGCGGCTTTGGTGAGTAGTACGATTAAGGTGAAAATCTCGCTACGGTAACCTATACAAGCGAGTTGCATTGCGAGAATCTCTTACAATTTGATTCTTTATCGTCATCATGATGACTACGTTATGTCAATGATGTCGACCTAGTTGTGTACATAACAGGATCGCTTCGCATTCTAGGGCGCAATAAAACTAATAAATAACCTCGATAAACAACTCCCATTGCACGCTAAACGGAAAATATCAATCTTTCAATAAAAATGTGACGTTACGGGCAAATAGTGTTTTAAAAGAAATAATAAAACATGTCGCTCCGCCTCTGGCCTCAAAGAGAATTCTCTAAGCAGTCGAGTGAAATAGCTTTATAGGCAGCGAGTTTAATGTTCAACTCTGTATTACATCGGTACTTACAAGGGAATTGTGATTTTCTTCACTTCTTTGCCGCGTTTAAATTATGTCTTACTTTATTTGCTACAAACCGCAGTTTCATAGCTGGTATTTTTCTAGAATTTTATTGCTTTGAAGAGTTGTTGTAAGGTATTTTATTCGTAGTATTATGATAGACGGTTCTTTTTTTTATACAATAAATATACTCAACAGTCACTTGCATAGTCCTGACCCCACACTATGATCGAGTCTTTTGTCGTGGGTATCAAGAACTACGAGAGACTTTTCGGTCTCACAAACACCCGGACTCAAAACAAATACCTGTAGCGCACACAAATATTTGTCTCGATGCGGGGATCACTTCCGCGACCTCACGATTCACAGCCGGTGTCTAATCAGCTGCGCCATGTAGGCTGTAATATAGATTTGGAACACGAGCAAATAGGTCACAGATTGTAAGTGATCAGTGCTGCATGATGCATGCATGATATAATGAACATACACGTCGCTGGGATTATAGATGTGTTTCAGGCCCATCAAGTCTGGAAGGCAGCAGGAAGGTATGGGAAGACTAAAGAGGTATTGGGCATCCGGTTCAATAAAGTTGGGGAATAAGGAGACTAATTTGTAATCATTTATTTTATTTTTATTTTATTTTATAATTTTATGTTATAATATAAAAACATTTCTAATAATAATAGTTGTCTCTTTTATTAAATGCCTATTTGTGCGTGGTTGTTATATTTAAAAAACATCAAAGACGTGTCATGTTCTGTCCAGCCTAGCGAATTAAGTACCTGATTAAAGAATAGAACATACAACTCATTGCGTACAGGTCACTACCATTAGTCCAATGACCCAAAGTCCTAATGACTTTGGGGACTCCAATTCTTAATTCCAAATAGCCAAAAACACTCCACTAACGCAGTAACAAAAAGGGATCAAATAAAACGACACTAAAATTATCCTTTGTCCACCATTGGCAACTATTGCACGTCTTCATCTCAATAACAAGGCATAGTGGAGCCCAAACTTATCAGTTAGAGTGATCGCAGACGCGACCCTTGCAAGGGTTCGCAAGATGCAGATAACAATAAATCTAATTGAAACCGTGAGGTCTGCACGACGCATCCTGGATTATAAAATGATGGTAGACATAGTTGTTCTGGTCCAAGGAACGATGTACGAGTATATTTTATTTTATTCCAAAAAGAAAAAAATATGAATCCTTATATTTCGTCATCATTATCAGCCTGTCACAGTCTACAGATGAAAATAGGCCTCATCCAAGGTATTCTACAGAGCTTGGTCTGCTGCTTTATGCATCCAGTCGCTGCCGGCCCTCTAGTGCAAGTCGTCCCGCCATCTGGCCAGATGGCGTCCCACGCTGCGTTTGCAAAGACGCGGTCTCCACTCCAGAACACGCTTATCCGTTTTTATTTGTAACTTATTAATAGGGTATTTGACTATGATGAAAATATAAAACATATTGTTACTAGACTAACTGTAAATATTTTTTTAAACCATATTAACTAATAAAATATTTAAAACAATGTTGAATTGCCTTAAGAAATCATTTTAAAATTAATTAAATTTTCGAGCTTGACCACGTGACTAAAAACGCACGCCATTGGTTGCATTTAGGGTGACGTCACTTTCTTGTTGTCAGTCGATTTTTAGAACATTTCATGAGTGTTTTCCTTTGTTTTCGCAGTAATTTCTGAAATATTGATCCCATTGCGCCGCTAAGGGCACAATGCGAACTTTATCTCTAATAATTGTACGATGGAAACTAAAATATAAAAGCTGACAGTGGAAACTTCGCAAAAATAGACGCGATAGTGGTCGGACTATTTTTTTTAACAAACCTTTCTTTTACGCTACTCAATTAAATTATTAATGTCAAACCTTATAAACATACCTATGTAAATATCACTATTAGTTATATTATAAGCTAAAGCATTTTCGAGTGGTAGGTCTCACATCTGTGAGAGGCTGCCTGGGTGGGTACCACCGCAATGTCTATTTTTCCCGTCAAACAGCAGTTTAAATGCACTGTTGTGTTTCGGATTGAAGGACATTGTAGCCAGAGTAACTACTGGACATATTGAGATTTAACATCTTATGTCTCAGGATGGCGAGCGCAGTGGAATGCCAAGCATTGCTTTGTATTTCAAGGTATTGTTTGGTTTTGCTACTGTTTAGGAGCGGTCGTATCGCTTACCATCAGGCGAACGGCACGTTCTTCTCGCCTTTCAATACAATAAAAATAATACTAAGCTAACAATCTATGAAAAATACAAGAAATTATTGTATTTTATTTTATTTTATTATTTTTATTTATTCGGAAAACTTACAGCAATCTTATAGTAAATCAAGATAATACAGGTATACTTATAAAGCCATTTACAAGTTTTCACAAATATGTTAGTACTTAAATAGCGTAACAGTCGGCTAGGTCTTAACTTAATGAGATACAGAGTAAAATACAAAGAACAATAGAATTAAAATATAGCACTTTACGTAGGAAAAAGACACATAAAACAAGCATCGTAATAGTAATTAAACCTTGAAAAACGTATTAGAAAGAAGATATTTGAGTTGAGACACACTCGTAAAAAATAAATCTAAGTTCAGCTTATCGGCAAGTTGATTAAACGATTTACACGCACGGATTGTGAAGGAGTTCTGCCTATAACTTTTACGTGCTGGGGGTATGCGCAGTAGACTTGGTTTTCGCAACGATATATGTCGCGTTACGAAGCCCAGCTTTCCCAGTAATTCTGGACAATCAATTGTACCATTTGCAATTTTAAAGAGATAAATAAGGTCTGCTATGCGTCTGCGTTCCTCTAACGGTAAAATGTGAAATTTTTTACATCGTGTTACATAGTCAGTTGAATAACTTTTGCTTATACTCTATGTGGCTGCGAACAAAAGCACAGTAAACTATCTTTATAGTTTTTATGTGTTATGTTCAAACTCTGCTGACAATCGCAATATGAAGCCAAGGGCCCTATTAGCTTTCTTTATAATATTTTCGACATGAGCATCAAAAAGTAATTTGGAATCAAAGATGACACCAAGATCCTTCATTATGTTACTTCTGATAAGTGGACATCCTTGCAGTGTGTAACTGAAGACAATAGAATTAGGCTTTCGAGTATATGAGACAACAAAACACTTGGATACATTCAAGTCTAATTTATTAAGATGGCAATAATTTTGCAGGGCGTTTAAATCTTGTTGGAGGGCAAGACAGTCAGAAAATTGTGAGATATGGCATAAGATTTTCATGTCATCAGCATACATAATTATTTTAGAACGCGTAAAGCATGAACCTATGTCATTAACAAAAATTATAAAGAGCAACGGCCCTAGCAACGACCCCTGTGGAATTCCTGAAGTTATGTTTATAGTGGCTGATTTTTTTTTTTTTTTTTTTTTTTTTTTTTTAATTTATTGGGACAAAAAACAGTTGAAAATACAGGTTAGTAGAACATAATAACATACATTGAATATACAAATCTTCAACCAACAACATTGTCCACAGATTATTTAAACACAATTATTGTATGTATTTACAAATAGTGAACAAACTATTGTACATTGCATCGAGTACGTGACTAATTAGGTTATGACTTAACAATAAGTTTACGAGTGACATTCTTCTTAAATTGGTACTTTGATAAGTAGAAAATATCAACATCGATAAAATTCCTGTTATAATCATCCACAAGTCTGCGGAGGGGAGCGCGTACCCCGGCATTAGTTCTACACGTGTCGATATGAAACAACCTGGGCACGCGCACACCTCGTCTCACAACAGCTCTGGGCACAGTATAACATAAATCATTTATAACTCCAGGACAGTCAAACCTATTGTTGCAAAAACCATGCAGCAGCATGGCACCCAGCAATAAACGTCTTGATTGCAGACTTAAGATATTGAAGCGCAATAGTAACTGATCATAAGATATTTTAGATTTAAAACATCTAAAGTTCGCAGCACGCAAGAATTTTTTCTGGACTATTTCAAGTCTAGTATAGTATTTGTCATAATAAGGATTCCAGATCGAGACAGCATATTCTAAATGAGGCCTAATCAAAGTTTTATATAATAAAAGAAACGTGGAAGGTCGCACAAAGTCACATGATGACCTCATGACAAAACCGTACATACGGAAGGCTTTATTGACGATGTTATCAATATGTAAATCAAAATGTAAACTGGAGTCTAAAATGACGCCTAAATCGCGAACTGAACTAACTTTATTTAAAATCTCAGAGTTAATGGAGTAATTAAATTGGATAGCATTTTTATTTTTTGTGAATGAGATGGCATGACATTTAGAGATGTTGAGACACAATTTGTTATTTGAACAGTAAGTATAGAGTCTATTAAGGTCGTCTTGTAGTAATAAGCAGTCGTCACGGTCTTTGCAGGCTTTGTATATTTTCATATCATCTGCGTACATTAAAAAATTTGAATGCAGAAAACAGCGCTTAATATCGTTGACATAAACAAGAAAAAGTAGAGGGCCTAATATAGAGCCCTGAGGAACTCCAGACGTAGTGGTTATATAGTCGGATTCAGAGCCGTTAACTACTACTTTTTGTGTGCGATTGTAAATATACGAGCTGAACCAACGAAGCAAGTTGCCACGAATTCCGTTAAATGCAATTTTTGCTAGAAGTACTGAGTGATCCACCCTGTCAAAAGCCTTTCGAAAATCCGTATACACTGCATCGACTTGGACTCGTCGATCCATATTCTTAAAAAGGAAGTTAGTGAATATCATGAGGTTAGTAACTGTAGAACGTCTTTTTACAAACCCATGTTGTTCAGGTATTATAAGTTGGTGAAAGTGTGGATACAGAGAGTTATGTACAAGGCGCTCAAAAAGTTTAGACAGTGTGGAAAGTATAGAGATCGGGCGGTAATTTTCTATATTATTTTTATCGCCGCTTTTATAAATGGGCGTAATAAATGCCTGTTTCCATACTGTCGGAAAAATTCCTTCGCGCAGACATTTGTTAAAAATTATATGCAGGGGAATGCAAATCACCTCAGAAGTCGAAACAAAGAATTTGGGAGGGAGACCGTCTGGCCCAGCTCCTTTATTTACGTCAATTGAATTAAGTTCTCTGATTATACTTTCCCTGGATAATTTTATATCGGAAATGCATGTGTGAATATTATCTAGGCGTTCATCCGGAGGTTCCCAACTAGTTGGATCAAAGGTGGATGGTTGGTATACAGAACAGAAGAAGCTCGAAAACATATTGCATATGACAGTGGGGTCGTTTGATGATATATCATTAAAGTACATGTTGGAGGGAAAATTATTTTTCTTACGATTTGATATATATGACCAAAAGAACTTTATATTTATCGGTATGTTGTCTTCTACGGCTTGCATGTAGTTTTGATAGCACTTAGCAGATTCCCGATGAAACAGTCTTCTATAATTGGAGAACTTTAAGTAGTCTGAGCTATTACTGAACTTTTTCCATTTTTTCCAAGCGTTATCTTTCTTCTTAAAGATGCGTCTCAGTGACGGGGAAAACCAAACTGGAAAGCGAGAAGTACATTTGCGAGTCAAAGGCACGCGCTGTCTAATGATACCGTACAATTTATTGTAGAAGACGTCGACAGCTTCTTCAGAAGCAATGTTATTAAGTGTTACGTCCCAGTCAATTGCATTGATATCTGATATAATATCTGCAAAATTAGTTTTATTATAGTTATATTTCAGAATTGGGCATCTAGTCATAGGACATAAATTTGTATTTAGTTTAGTTAAACCACAAAATGGTGGATGATGGTTATCAGGTTGTACTAGTGGAACACAAGATACAAGCTTACAATCTAAGGTAGAGATGAATAGATCTAGTATCCGACCCAAACTATTTTTAATTGTGTTCAATTGTGATGCACAAGCCTGTGACATGAAATTATTTAATAGTCTGCCACAAGAACTTGTTACATGTGGCATTACATGGTTTCCATGATCAGACCAAGCAATCTCAGGCAAATTGAAGTCTCCAATTACAGAAAAAGAATCACAGTTAGGTTCATAGGCATGTTGAAGTAAGAAATTAAAATAATCAGAGTATAATTCCTCAGGCGTTCGCGGTGGGATATATACACCGCATATAATATGGAACATATTAGAGTGTGACGAAGGTATTCGAATTAAAAGGTGTTCAATATTAGCATGAAGAAAACTAGATATTATTATGTTCGGGCGCAGTCCACGTAGTACGGCTAGTAAAACACCCCCACCATCGCATTTTTTGGTAGCAGAGCGGTCACGATCTTGTCTGAATACTACATACCGGTCATCAATGAACTCAGAGTCTTGAATATTTGGAATAAGCCAAGTTTCTGTTAAAATGATAGTATCATAAGAACAAGACATAATGTTCATGAATAAAATCTGCAGCTTTGTGCGAATCCCTCTGCAGTTTTGGTAATATAATGTTATATCATTTCTAGCAGCCATTAGTGGACAAAATATATTTGAGTAATGGTACAGTGAAAGATTGAAAGTATGGTTTCGTTAGATGTTTAAGGTTGGAAAATATTATCTTATTATGACAAATACTTAGAATTGAGAGTGCAGCTGCATTAATTATTGTCAATTTAAATGTATAAATAATGATTCTAAGTCGGAATGACAACGTAAAAAATAATTTTATATAATACATTAGACATAGAGAAAAAAATTGTGTTTTATGTGATTCAGTATTAGTAATAGTTGTGTAACCCGTGTAAAAAATTATCATATTAGTAAAAAAATAGTATTTAAACTTATTTGCCGCTTCTAACAATTTTCTTAAGGTCTTCTTCAGACCGTACCACAAAAGCTCGAGTTCCGTCTCGTTCACGTAATAGTATAGTGCCATTTTTGACCCATACATATTTAAAACCGTTATTGCCTGCAAATTCTCTACATTTACGAAATAAGATCTTATTTTTGAGAGTGAGATGCTCGTTAATATAAATTGATACTACATTACCAGCAATATTCAATTGATCCGATTTTAAACTTTTCGCCTTCCTATAAGCGGCAAGAAAATTGTCCCTAGCAATTCGCGACTTGAGCTTAACGATGACGTTTTTCGGCCTGTTGTCACGTTGCTGAGCGTGCGGGACTCTATGGACGGAGATAATATCGTTGTGAGATACTGGATAATTCACTGCTGCGCCAATTGATTCAACTAGTAACAACAAGTTCTCGTTTCGCTTGTCAGGTAGATTGCAGATCTCAATGTTGCATTGGCGTGCCTGTTGCTCCATGTTGTCAATTTTCGCTTGAAGCATGATTAATGTATCATCGTCGCTCACACTTTCAATGCTGCTAACTCGCTCCTCCAATCCTATGCACCTATCTTCACAGGCTTTGACTCGTGATTTCATATCCTCATAGTTATTGTTTATGAACTCTAATGAGTTCTCAATTTCTACGAATGACTTCTGGATGGCGATAGTTTGGTGTTTCAGTTCAGACACGTCAGCGACCAGTTTGTTCAGGATAATGTCTTGATCAGCTTTCCAAGACTTGAGCAGGTTTTTGAGTTCCTCGAATTTGTCGTTCCCTGGAGGGCTTCCCTCATAACGAGATCGCTTGCCTGGTCTCGCTGCTGATTTATCCATATCGTAGTGCTTTGAAACAGATGCTTCGGTTGCATCTGAGAGATCAGGTTCAGATTGCGTTCCCTGGATAGTTGCTGGTGTATTAAGAGGTGGCGAGCGCAAAGTGCGTGGCATAATTATATGTGAAGTAAAAAAAATAGAAAAATAAAAATTGAATCAAAGCAACAATGATAACCAAGCACGAATTCAGCAAGAGCAACAATAGAGTCAACAATTTCGTCGCGGCGGCGAAGTGAGCTCTTGGCCTTATGCGCACGCACACTGAGTCACGCCTCGGTCGCCTCGGTGACCGCCGGTTCGATCCCAAGCCAAGCGTCGATCTTTTTCAATGTTTCAAAAAATCTTGTTTCCTCGACATCAATATCTCCAATGACGATGTAACTGCGGAACAGCTTGCTATCTCGTTCAAACTCCTCCCAGAAGGCGTGGCGCTTCGGTAAAAACACCGAAGGTGCGACAAGGAATCGCCGAGAATTACAAATAGCCAATCACGAAGAGCGCACAATTGAACTTCAGTTAAATCAAACAAAATCACAGCGCGATGCGACACACGTCCGTCCACTTTGAATTGCAAGAGCTGAATCTATGATTGGTAGTCATTCAGAACAACTTTTTTGACATATTCCACTATTATATCATATAATCATTCCATTATTATAAGAGCGAGTTTTAACCACTTTACCCAAATCTTGGTGTTCTTTGTAATGCTTACGAACATTTTATCCGGTGTTTTAGTAGATGTTTTTGAGACTACATACCTGTATTAAAGGATGGGAATAATTTTCGCATCTTTTGAGGGAGCGGCTCTGTAGTATTTACAAATGAAACAGCAACGACAACGATTCAAAGTGTAATGAATTTTCAAAAATGACACTTATAACGAAGCGCCTGCAGGAATTATCATAATATAGGTATGCTTGTATATTTAATTGATATTAATAATATACTAGAGCGTAATATCGTAAAGAATTAACTTAAACTATAAAATTAATGGAAGAGATGCCGCAACAATACCATTTATAAGGCATTTTTAGCTGTAACCTGATCAATGTTATTCTTGATATTGAATCAAAATTTTTGCTTTGCAAGCAGGTGACGTAATAATATCACGTGACCCGCATATATGGCGTCCATCGCGTTTTGGCGGTCTTATTTATCATTCAAACTTTAATCATGATTTTTATTGAAAATATAGCAGTTCACAAAGAAATAATCAAATTGCAAGTGTATTATGGTAAAATGAACAATTTGAGATACTTTCCAAAAAACAGTCAAATACCCCATTGCAATATCCCAAGGACGTTAAAAAAAGTTAATATTTCCTCCAATGTAATACTTACTTAAAAACTTGACAACAACGCACTTTTCTTCTAAAAGTAATCAAAACCATGTGAGGTACCATTAGTTTAGATAAAATTCGTCGAGTTCGTATAGAATTATGATTTCTACAAAATTATTTGATAAGTTGCCAATATCCAGTTGGATTGGTTGAGATTAAATATTGCGAATTAAGGCATTAGCGTGGAGCGAAAAATTCCATTGCGATTAATGGAGCGTCCCATTTCTTATGGCTTATAAGATATTTACTGGTCGAGATTTTGTGGTACCAAGTATTTGAATGTGACTGATTAAATGCCGTAGTTTCACTTTTCCTTTGAATTTCAAAGTTACACGATTTAAAAATTAGTTTTTATATCCATGGGTTGTATGCTGTCAGTGCAACAAATTAAATAAAACTCACACGGGGTTAAATTTAAGATTTTCTATCAAAGAAGGAAGTTTTTTATAAGAAACATATATGTAATAAGTATACTAAGTAATTATTGTAAAACTTACTGTTCTCGTAACACGAAATGAGTGTAGTCTAGTGTTAACAAGACCTTATCTTTATTTAAGTACTAGCTGTGCCCGCGACTTCGTCGTAGTTTTTTTTTGTTTTTGCATTTTTATTTTTATTATCAAGCTTTGTAACGAAACCATCTGTATCTGTATCAGCCCATATACGTTCCACTGCAGGGCACGGGCCTACTCTACAATCGAGAATACGATTGAGAGTGGTTAGGCCATATAGTCCACCACGCTGGCCTAGTGCGGGTTGGCGGACTTACATACCATATAAATTCTTTTGAATCCCTATGCTATGCAGGTTTCCTCACAATATTTTCCTTCACCGTTTTAGTGCGTGGTGATTGACTATCAATACACACATGACTCCGAAAAGTCAGAGGTGTGCCCTGGGATTCGAACCCGCGACCACCGTGAACATGTTGGCAGTCGCGTCTAGTCCGTTTACCAACAGGCCACCACGCACTTTATCTAATTCTACGGTGGCGCCATCTCTTATCGAGCGGCGGTAAACTCCCGTTACACATTTATTTTCAGTTTTTTGTATTAGCTTTATTGAAAAATTTCTTTATATACAATATTTTGTAAATGTGATATTGATTCGTTGGTGGGAGGCGCCCGACGTAACGGCCCAGTGGTGGCATGCGCGTGAGCTGCGCGCGGGCATTGCATCATTACTTTATTTTTCTAAAATAAATGTACCCTAAGTTACTCCTTGTTATATCAGCTACCTGACAAAAAAGTCCCGTCAAAATCGGTCCAGCCATTTCAGAGATTAGCCGGAACAGACAGACAGACAAAAAATTTTTAAATATTGTTTTCGGCACAGGTATCGTGTATATAACGATATGTAGTAGGACATTTTTTTTTATTTTCTCTCTTAAAACAGACACTTCAATTTTATTTATATGTATAGATGTATAGATGACAAAAATGGCCACTCGAACATATCCTAAGCGTATTTTCCTATCTCTCTCTCTCTCTCTCTTTCTCTCTCTTCAAGAAGTCCTGCGCTGAATATAAGCCTCCCAAAATTCTATAGTTATATATTGGAAGCCAAAATACCTCAGTGCCTTAAATCGAAAGTCTTCGATAGTTGTGTGTTGCCAGTGATGACTTACGGCACCGAGACGTGGCCTCTCACTATGGGCCTTATTAGGAAGCTCAAAGTCACTCAACGAGCTATGGAGAGGGCTATGCTCGGGGTTTCCCTACGAGATCGAATCAGAAATAGCCCACCGGATTAGCAAGTTGAAGTGGCAATGGGCAGGGCACATAGCGCGGAGATCTGATGACCGATGGGGTCGGAAAGTGCTCGAATGGAGGTCACGTAACGGTAAGCGGAGCATGAGACGTCCACCCACAAGGTGGTCAGACGACCTGGTAAAGGTCGCGGGACGTCGCTGGATGCAGGCTGCCTCCAACAGGTCTCTGTGGAATTCATTGTGGGAGGCCTATGTTCAGCAGTGGACTTCCTTTGGCTGATGGATGGATGATGGATGATATTGGAAGCTTTCTGCATCCAGCGAATTCCCGCATCATTAGTAAAGTCGTCACTTTATTAAGCCTAAATCTGTATCTATATTTGTATCACCCTGTAAACATCACAATGCAGCCTGCAAGGCACGGGCCTCCTCTACTATGTAGAGTATGATTGAGAGAAGACCACGTAGTCCACAATGCTAGTCTAGTGCGGGTTTACGGACTTTATATATCATATTCATTCTTACAAATCGCTATGGTATGCAGGTTTCCTCACGATGTTTTCGTTCATCGTTATAGGGCGTGGTGATTTATTATCAATACACACATGCCTCTGAAAAGTCAGAGGCGTGCCCGGGTATTCGAAATTGCAACCATCGTGATCATGTTGGCAGCGTCTGGTCCGTTTACCAACAGGCCACCACGCACACACAATGCTATGGTACATCGAGTCGAATACCCTTAAACCGCCTTAACAGATCCTAAGCCTATCACTCGTCACTTAACCCACACATTGGTCAGTAATTAGTGGTTGGTAACAAAACTTCCGAGCCATTAGGCGGCGCGCGTTACCTCACTAATTGCGGTGTCGGCCCGGGCCCACCGAACCTGCTGTTTTTGTGCCCAATTACTTCACAATGTTATAGTTTTCTACCATGAGCGGTAAAGTTAAGCACCCGTCAGCGATTTGGTTATCTCAATCGGCAGTTTATTTGAATAGCAGACGCTGATTTTGTGTTAATATGGCTGAAGTAAAATTTTACAAGCGGAAACATTTTATAGTAATAGCATGCGAGATACAATGGTATTGCACGATAGACAACACAGGTATTTTATACAATGACACATTGAGAAAAACCTAAGCATAAGAGTGAGTTATAAATTACAAAAAGTTTTGTAAATAAAAACATAAATACGCCAATATTGTTATACACTCTTTAATAAAATTCTGCATGATACTCATACTACAAAACGAACTGTATTCAATCACCTAAACGTTGTAAAAGCGAAAAATACATTGATAACGTCCCCAATAAACGAAGTGAAACATCACATCATCAATAGAACAGAAGCAAAACACACTAAATTCCCGCATTCATTTCCGCAATCAAAATTAATGTGTCTATTAATCCGAAATACGCAGTTTCAATAAAGCAAACACTTTGTATCGCAGCGTCATTAATTCTTTGTTTAACAAGATTTGTGGTACTTACAGCTGGAATTACATGGCAGTGAATATAGGTGGAGCAGGGAGTAGGGACTAAGACTGGCGCCAACTCGTCGCCGGCGTCTTGGCGAAAATTGCACGTTGGTACAGGATATTTGAATGCTTTTATGATCGTATTTGGAACTTAAAGTATGTATGTGGTGAAAACGTTGCGTGCATTTGCTTTAAAACTGAGGTTAGTGACTTTTAAGTTTACGCTAGTTTCATTTAATTCACAAACACAAACTAATTATATTATGTTAGGTATTCCTATTCGCGCGTCTTTAATTTATGATTTTTTATTCAGTAAAACAATACCCTTTAATTACTCTCTTCGCTGTTTTAATAAAATTTATATTTTGTGTTTATCGTTTACAAATAAAAATATCAAATATAATTAACCAAAGTCTCTCTGGTACCAAAAATTAAATAAATAGGATTAAAATCATACAGAGCGGTTCAATAATGAGTGGATTAGAATTCAAAGTAATTATACTTCAACTTAATATGTAAACAATTTGACAATAAAATAATAGACAACATTCCAACGCGTACTAATCCAAATCATGTATATCAAACATCGGAGTGAACCAAGCCGTTTCCGTGCGGATGTACCGACGTACTATAATTTATAGCTATATACGTATAGAAACGCCTCCGATGCAACGCTTGCTCACAACACATATTGCTGCTAGAAGACCTACAGATTTCCCCAGAGATAAGAATGTTTTATATCTAGCTTTGTATTATAAAGGTGTTTGATTTGGCTTAACAATTCTTGCTGTAATAATATTGCGAGGCTTCTTGAGCAATCAGAAATTTTATATTTAATGCGTTATAAATCTTCATTCCTGAATAAGGTTTTTATTACTTTGTTGCAAAGGCAGCACAACATTTAATGTCTTGTAATCTTTTTCAATGTAACAGAAAACTAAATCTCTCAATCATACTTACGATTGCAGAGCAGATCGTGCAGTGGGGCGCATATGAGCTGAAACAGTACAATGTAAAAGTATAAGCGAATCGCCTATATAATAGTTACTTGTTAATCCCTTGTTACCATTGAAAAACTAATTTAGTTACATCTAGTGTCATCTAATATTTCTCGTAATATTTTATTTTCTCTCGCAGTTTCCTGAGATAAAAAATTTAAAAATTGCAGCCAACCAATTAGCAAGGTAGTTACTGCAGACCTTATATAGTTAACAAGTTTAAACTGTTCCTTTGCTTGGCTAACAAACGAGTCTTTTGATCCCGTTCTCTTTACTTTGAAACTATTTTCATTTTCGACCTAGTCCGGAACGCTCGGATCGGTGCGCGCTGCGGTACATTGTTTCAGATGAGTTATTAATATTACTTTCTTTATGACTTTTGTTTAAATAGGGAAAATAAAACCTTATAATTATCCTATATTAAAATAATAATAAATACGCCAACAATCATATACATAGTCCTGACCCCACACTAAGATCGAGTCTTGTGTCGAGGAACTGCGCGGGACTTTTCGGTCTCACAAACACCCAGACCCGAAACAAATACCTGTGGTTCAGACAAATATTTGTTTCGGGCGGGGATCTAATATTATTTTCCCATGTGACGTTTAGACTGCAGATGCACTAAGATACAGATGGCGTGGTTGTCAAGAGATGCACGGTGGCTAAGAGGCCGACCACCTACCCAGTAGTCCGATGGCATTTAGAGAGTCGGAGAAGAAAAGTGGATTTTCTTGGCACAGGACAAAAAAATTGACGTGAAGATGTGCCACTGTGGTCAATAAAACTGAAAGTGTTTATAAATGGACGTAAATAATTAAAGGATTGTCATTTACAAAAATGAACAGGAAAAAATTGTAAATATTGTAAAACTAAAAAACTAAATGTTAACATCGAGCACCAAGGAAATAGCGTTGACACTTTTATGTTGAATAGAGCTTTAGATTAAAATATGCTCACGATTATATTGAAGATGACTTCATGGTATCGTTCAATATTAGTTTCAAGTATAATGTTTGTAATATTATACTTGAGGCGCCAAATCTGAGCGCACACCAAGGCAATTTACTCGAATGCACAAGAAATAAAGCTGGTCACACACGATCATTTATATCAATCACAGCGATGTCCCTACATGTCTATACGAATGATAAGGATACCGGAGAGACCCAAACTTTCCCTGAAGAAATTACGTATTAGTTTGTAAGCTGTGATTGATTTTATATAATCCATAGTAATGGATAACTTAATGGAAAACGGATAATTTATGGATACAGAACTACGTTTCTTTTAATTATAACACTGCTTTTCTAAAACTATTTTGTACCGGTGCACTTTAACGCGTCAGTGATCGGTGAAAAGTTTGTGGTAAAGACACGCTTTTATGTTATTTAAGTTGCAACTTGATAGTACCTATAAAATAGACGAGAAAACGTACATAACTCAATGTATCACCTTTCTTCAATAAACATTTTAGAGTTTACCTACTAGTAGATAAACATCGTAATCTAATTTCTGGACATTTTATGTATAATGAGACTTAACATCTTATGTCTCAGAATGGCAAGCGCAGTGGAATGCCAAGCATTGCTTTGTAATTTCTGGTGTTGATTGGTTTTACTACTGTCCATGAGCGGTCGTATCGCTTAACATCGTTTTTGAAAACTTGGCAATTCTGTAGAATTGGCGGTCATAACCTGACGACATGACAAACTACATATTACACAATTAGATACTGCTTCCATTACTTTAGTTTAAAATAACTGGATTGTTAACAGTTACCTTAGCAGATTATAACTATAATCACTTTAATTGATATATAGTGGATAAATTGGTATTAAACATAATTCATAAAATTCCCAATCACTAGAGGACTGGTTTCAAACACAACAACAATAGGATGATTATATCTAAGACACAAACTATCCTGTTTAGATTACAAAGGGATATCCAAGGGGTAGCGAAGTAAACAAGTCGATGGCAACAATGAAACAATAATTACGTTGTAATTAATTTTCGACGTTTGCGGAACTCGTCAAATTTTACGGCAACTCATAAATTGAATAGGAAAATTTAGTACCATCTTATAATTCAGACGGGCATTGGATCGTGAACAGGGCCCTACTGTCGGTTCCCATCGGCTTGATGTTTTTATTCTCTTTACGTTATTTTGTTTATTATCGCTTCCTGTTTTGTGTTATCTTGAAACTAAGAGAAAGTGTGTGCTATTTCAATAGTCTAATTTTGAAAAATAAGTTTACAAATCTTGATATTTTAATATAATGAACAAACAGTATTTTTGCCGTTATTGAAACTGTGTTTTTGCCGGTTGTCCATAAAATATAAATCGTTTGTATAATCGAGTAAAAGTATCTCTCATACGTGAGAAGCCGCCTGGGTGAGTACCACTGCATTGTCTATTTCTTCCAAAAAACAGCAGTTTAAATGCACTGTTGTGTTTCAGATTTAAGGACGTAGTAGCCAGAGTAACTACTGGACATCTTGAGACTTCACATCTTATGTCACAGGATGGCGAGCGCAGTGGAATGCCAAGCATTGCTTTGTAATTCAAGGTGTTGTTTGGTTTTGCTACTGTTCATGAGCGGTCGTATCGCTTACCATCAGGCAAACGGTGTGCTCGTCTCGCCAATCAATGCAAAAAAAAACTTGAGCGAACGATGTCTACCAAATAAGAATGAATATGTAATCCAATGTGTGGAAGTTAGTATTAAATAGCTCAAACTGCTATCTATCTTAAACCAGTAGTAAGGCGAATGCTAAGGCTAGGAGTCGTATTTATGCGTCTGAGGATCGCGCTGCTCCGCATAAATAACGGTCAATGGCACGAAACAATAATTTATGCACGTTCGTGTACTGCGCAGTTCCTATCGAAACGCTCTTCATACGAACTGCTCGAGTTGTGTAACTTACATGCAACTGCCTTACAATGATAATACAGCTCTAGTAAGTACTATTCCATCATTAAACCACACGCAGCTTATATTAACGAAGGTCAGAATAACGGAGTATACAATTTTGAACTTTGATATTCATGTGTATATTACTTAATTAGTGAGTTCTATTTTAATTGTATAGGTCTGGCAATATAGGTTCTTAATATTCTGACTGGAGTTTCTATAATGAATACCTGTAATAACTTATTTTACAGAATCTCAAACAAGTCCTGCTGGTAAGTGATCACTGCCGCCCATGAAAATTAACAACGCTTGTATTATGGATTTGTTGCCGGCACATAAAATGAGAGGGAAGCAGGAAGATAAACTGATGGAATGGAAAAGGGCAATGGAGATTTAGTAATCTCACTCATCAAATGAAACGAGACAACAAAGATCTCGCTTCACGTTGATTTCCAGTGAGACAGCGGTCACAAGCCTGCTCATTTATGCTGAGGTATGACATATATAAAGTTATCGTGACGAACCTGCATAACATAGACATTTTCACAAAAAATATCATGGTCTAAATTGTCCGCCGATCTAAAATAAGCTAGCGCGGTGGAGTATGGGGGATTAATAATTTATTTATAATATAAGATGTGTAAATGTGATAAATTTTTAAACATACATACTTAAGTACTAACTACTACTCAAGTATGTTTATTTTCAAAGTGCGTGAATCATAACTGATTTATTAATCGTCCATTTAATAGGACAATATATTCAGTCAGTACTCAGGTTATAATTTTTATGATAAACATATTTTATCTGAAGTCTGAAATTCAGCCCTCAAGCTTCCTCCGGCTTACGAAGTATCCTGTCAATAACCCAAGGTAGCTAACATTAACGAAATAAGAAAAATGACGTCCATCTCCAAATATTCGACATAAAACAAATTGGGTTTGTGACTGATGGATACCATTAACAGATAAAAGTGTATCAAGTTGGGGAAGCTTCGACATCGGCGTCAGGCGGGGCTCTTAGACATCGGACGTGAGTCTGCTATCCTGTCTTCATAATGGTTGAGTTCCCTTACTCCCCTATTGTGTTTATTGGCTCGTGTTTAAAAGGCTATTTTTGTATTCGAATTGAAGAAACTGCCTCGAAGTTCTGGGGTTCGTTTTTGGCGAGTAACAAACAAACTATGTGGCAATTTGTAGATAAATCATAGTATTTACATCAAATCGATTTTATTAAAAACTTAATTTTTCGCTTTAATAAGTGTTGAGAACAAAATGCACCATTAAACTTGTATGTACTCCTTTTTATTGAATAAATAATTATGTTAAAACATTTCAGGCACTATGATTATGTATTTTTAAAGAAACATAACATGAGCCGTCATTATAGTAAAAAAATGTATAGTTCTACATTATACATTAAATTATCTGTTGTCGTCCTTATTTCATACTAAAACAAATACAAATGTACCCAAACAATAAAAATAAAATGTTTTGCGACATAATATGTCTGCCATTAGGTCATTTTCAAAACCGCTGTAGCAGACACAGATAAACATTACAATAAATTGTCTTGACTTACAACTTCCTTCACAATATGTTTCCCGGAAAAAGGTAATATAAACAACATGTATAAATCTGGATATGTATGGAAACTGCATATAACTCCTATTATGTTCCAAGTTGGAGACATTTAAAGTTTTATTTAGGTTATGCTGATAAGTAGGAGTTAGGATGTTTAGTAGGAATGTCACACAGTCTCAGTGACCCATTTTACAAACTTTTCATTTGTATTTTTATGTTAACTGTGCCATTCCTCGTATAAAGTTTGATGCTATACTGTATTTTCAAACATAATTAATGCTATTGAAGTGTGTTTTCTTGAAGTAGCATTGCTAATTAATTGTATAATTTTTAATATACTGAAGGAAAAATAGCCTGCGAATGTTCCTTGGTCTTTTAAAAGTAAAGACATAATATACAAGCACTACGCAAAAAACGAGTAAAAAGATATAAAAAATCAACTAATTAAAATAACAACGCTATAGCGCTTCACTAACTGAAAAAGATTTTACTCTTCTACTAAAGACACGAAAAAAATTATATCTGTCCAATATACCTACAAGATACAACAAAAACAAACTGTTTATAACCGCAAGAAAATCAAATGCAAATCGCTTGTTGAATAAATATATGCAAATAAAGCGAAGAGAAAGATTGACTAAACGCTAAAAGCCTGTCGCTTTGCGGAAACGTGGCCGGGCGAAATACTAAAATACCGATGGGATTATATAAAGACATGCGCCGCATCAACACGCAAACAAAAATACAATAGAATTCTTGTGTTATGTAATTGTAAAGAAGTTAGTTTATACGGAAGGTAAGATAAGTGTGTGATGGGATGTCGGTAAACGGACAAGACGTATACTATAACAGTGAAGAAAAACATCGCGATTTATAAGAATTTTCATGATATGTAAAGTCCGCCAACCCGCCCTTGGCAAGCGTGGCCTATATGGCCTAACCGCTGTCAATCGTACTCTCAATTTTAGCGAAATGCCTGGGCCAGTGCCGTGCAGTAGGACGTATATGGGCTGATACAGTACAATAAAGAATGTTTTACCTTCATAAGTTAGAATTGGAAATTAATATAGTCAAAGACCAAGATCTTACCTTTTAATTCCGCCACAATTTCTATCCACGATCCTCAAACGTCTACAAAAGACCTATTAATTCTCTGATAAATACTTCGTAAATAATTTACTCCGCCAATATTTTGCCAGGCAACCCTTTGAATGTTATCTTTTTATGCCAAAACATATCCAACAATGCGAAATAACAGAACTCCACAAACATACTAATCGTTTCTGTTAAAAGAATCTGACCCAAATAATCCCCGGTTTAACCAGTCCGCTGATCCTCAACTGATTTCATATTCATTGCTTCTAAGAAAATATGGTATTTAAACAGAAATAATTTCCAAGAAGGTTAACCGAGCATTGTAGCGACGGCTGCGGTTGAAATTTAATTTTTCATCTCGCTGCGATGTTTTTCTGCCGCAAGAAAAGTGCAAATGACGCTTACAGAGATTTCTGAGAAAGCAGGTCGCGGGTGGAGGCGACGCGACGCCGCGCCGGTGACAATGACAGCTGTGAATGTACACGAGCGATTTTGTAACTGATAAATTACTATTGTATTTTATACGCTGATAAAAGTACTATTAACTTTTCTTTGTAGATGATGATCTTGATTTGTGAAATGAAAACTTGTACACGTATAGAAGGAGGTAATTAATTGCCAACAAAATATAAAAACAGTCAAAAGTAAAGCCCTTATATTGATATGACGGTCGACTTCTCGGTCGCACAACTTACACACTGTAATACAATATTTATTGATTGAGCAAACAAATTCCGTTCAATTAGGAATATATGGCATCCTTTTTATTTCCATAGGGAAAATCTGAACGATAAAACACTTGTGATACTTATTCTAGTTTGAAGAAATATTGTGGCAGAAAGGAAGAATATCGATTATTTCGATTCTGGTGGACTTACTAATATAGAAAATACAATATTATTGTAATTACGTTTATTTGAAACTTATTTTCTGTTGATATAGTGAAACCAAGTCAAAACAAGACTGTTTCGTAAGCAAGGCGTTAACTACAAAACCCACAATTTATTATTTTCTAAATTGTTCAAAAACCACCCGTTTGTCTTCCCAGTGACAAAGACCGTCAGAAAACGTTAACATCGCTTGCTAGATGAAGCTATTCATGTCGCGAGGTTATTGTCTAATTGGCTTATTGTTCGGAAGTCCGCTCCGTGGGCTGCCTTATCGCCGGCCCGCGCAGACATTCCCTCCTAATTCAATCCACAAACGGGCTAAACGCCGGTTAATGCTGTTAATCTTGACTTGAAAGAATTAAATACCTTGTTTGTGCCTTTGTTTGAGGCCCGCATTTAATACGTACTGTTGTTTTAACGTTTTGTGGATGAAGTGAGTTCTGGTTCACAAGATGTTGGTTAATTAGGTAGGCGTAACACGTATGTTATAAGAAATGAAAAGATTTGATTTGACAACACCATGACTTACAAAGCAATGCTTGGTATTCCACTGCGTTCGCCATCCTGAGACATACGAATAAATTAAGTCTCATTATGTCCAGTAGTTACGCTGGCTACAATGTCTTCCAAACCGGAACACAACAATGCATTTACACTGCTGTTTGGCGGTAGAAATTAAAATAGCCTTGGTACCTATTCAGGCGGACTCTCATATATGTGAGACTTATCACTATTAAAATATTAGTAATTTATTTCAATCAAATACAATTCCTGTTAATAAGAACCACATGACCCAAGCTTAAAGAAAATTACAACAAAATTTCAAGTTCATACAATATAAAGGAAACCACAGACTCAGCGGGTATAATCCACATAATAGTGAAGTGTATCTGTTGATAGTATGAGTCGGTTTCACGCGGGCCGGTCGTTCCACCGGCAATCTGAGCGGCGTGACTCGGCGTTTTCACGCTCAATGGAGCGTGCGTGAGGGGTGTCACTGATCGCGGTAGCTGTGTTGATGACACATTGCTCGTAGGTTTTGCGGATTGTTTTCGGAATTCTTTGTTGCTTTGATGATATAGTTTGTAAGTGAAGTTAGCAATATCATTTTTAGGAATGTGACTAGAGATTAGTGCAACTTTGATTTAAATTTGATAATATGTGCAAGACTTCAATTAGTATACAGGGTATATCAAGACTACTACCGAAAACGAAGCCGGGTGGTAGTTTAGTCACTACAAACACAATGCAACTAAAAATCGTGCTGAGAAACGCGACCATGATTTTTAATGATTTTTTTAATTTCATCATTTTTGGGTGGTAAATCCATAGTTTTTGCTAAATTAATAATTTTAACTCTTTTATCCCTTAGAGTATTTATAAATAAAAGGGTACACACTATTATTTAGGACAAAATGGATTTACCACCCAAATAGGACCAAAGAAAAAAAAATTCAAAAAAAAATTGACACTTTTTTTTGCAACATTTTCTATTGCATTGTGTCTGAAGTCGCTTAAACTACCACCCGGCTTCGTTTTCGGTAGCAGTCTTGATATACCCTGTATATTATACATTACATTTTACATTATAAATTTCATTTCTATTTATTTATCTATTAATTCTTGTTATTATTTGATACCAGCCATATAAATAGTTTATCACTTATTACTTCTTCAAATACAAATGGCTCTTAAAATTCCATCTTATAACATTAATATGGAAATGAAATGAAAATGATTCATTGAATCCATTATTTTCAAATCCAAATTCAGTCATTTTTTTATCTACCAACCGGTTTGGAAAGCGGTTTTTTTTCTAGAGAAGAACGGGCATCAATTCATTAGCTATCACTCCTACTTATACAGAACTATATACAGAATCAGACCAGAAGTAAGATTGACTGCCTTCATGGCGTATTTGTTATATTAGGCTGTTGTTGTATTAGGGTACGGTTAAAAAGCTGAGGTCTCGGGTTCGAATCCCGAGTTGTGCAAAGTGATATTGGATTTTTCTATTTATTATTAGCCCAGATTCAGCAATTGGTGCCAGATATAGCGATAAGCCCGCCACCTATCACATCGTGGGACGAAACATACAAGGCGACATGTAGTTGGCCTGGCACCTATGCTTTGCCTCTGCTTTGAAAAACGCGTGAGTTTTTCTATGTATCCAAGTAAACAACCAGTAGTGACCACTACACTCGCTCCCCGCTCACACTACCACCCCAAATAGCAGCTAACGAGCAAAAGCACCGCGCACTCAGCGGGCCGAATTACCCTTATTCCGGGTAATTACAGAGCGGCAACCCTATCCGAGCACTATGTCATCGTGACGTCATTAGCGGTAAGCAAAATTGTTTGTACTTCAAAGGGCTCTGATTGAAAGGTTGCCTGCTAAGGTTGAATCAACCATTATCTGTTATGACGTGATTATATGGATATAATAGCTTCTTCAGTGATGAGATTATAATGTGGCCTTATGAATTAAGTTACTGTGATACTGATTATAACGAGCTGTTAAAGTGATTTCGGCGTCTTGTCGTTTTGTATTGATTAATTTCCAAATTAAATATATCCTAATCACATATAATTTTGGGTTTCTAGTAAGAAAGAAGTTTGTTTCGTGTGAATAGTGTAAGCAAGAGACTTTCCGGTCTCACAACACACAGATCTAAATCAAATATTTGTGGATAACACAAATATTTTTCTAGGGGAAAAATACTTATGGCAAACCGTCCTTACAATTTCACTACCCGCGGCATAGTAACAGTACCAACGTCCAATGTTACTGTATACTACCGAAAACTTATATTTTAAGAATCCATATTTTGTACAGTATAATTGCTATTGGTTCACATCCGTGTTTGTACGTGCAAATACGAGTATTGATACTGCTTAGCGAATTGCGGGCTCCAATTGTGAAGCAAATCTTATCTCAGTTAATAGTTATAATATATATTATAGTTATATTAACTGAGATAAGATTTGCTTTGGACTGTGCCAAATGTTTTGGTTCACATACATCAAAATAATACTAAACATATAATTCACGTCGAAAGACAAATCAAAATTCCAAACCGACGCAAATTCCCGATTCCCGTCAAACCTTAACCCACGATAACCTAGCAACACACAGCACAGCAAGTCAACTCATCTCACAAAAAACAAACCCAGCACCAATAAACAAACCATGCAGAATCAAACCAAAACAATGGTTACACTATAAAATCTCCGCAACAGCACGCAGGCGCCGCGTTATCTGCTATATCTTCATCCCCCGTCTGCCAGGGGCGGGCAGTAATTGGGCGATGTGGCCGAGATAACGCCCGTCTGGCCCACTATCCTCATACTGATTAAATGCATACATTTTGCTGCAATTGAATCATGTTATTACAAATGCTTTGTTGTTTTGATTGCGTTAATTGCTGAATTTATTGAGCTGTCATTGTTATGGGTTTTTTAGTTAATCGATTTCATATTCATATTTAATATCGATTGTACGTAATATTTTGAAAATAGGGAATATGTACTGTGAGTTGTCATAAGAAAATTAATTTAAAATGGTGGTAAAGCTACGGCGTAGCAAATGCTACAGCACATTTAGTCCAGCCCAATCCCGCTCAATATGATTAATTACAAACCACTACACTTTTTACTGGTAGCAGGTCTTTTATATGTGAAAGGCCGCCTGGGTAGGTACCACTGCATTTTTTATTCCTCCCGCCAAACAGTAGTGTAAATGCATTGTTGTGTTTCGGTTTGAAGGACATTGTAGCCAGAGTAAATACTGGACATATTGTAATATGTTACGTCTAAGGATGGCAAGCGCAGTGGAATGGCAAGCATTGCTTTGGAATTCAAGCTGTTTGGTTTTGCTATTGTAAATGAGAACTTATCGCATATCGCTTACCATCAGGCAAAATGCATAGGTACTATTCTGGCCATTAATTGACATAAAAAAAGTTGAGAATTATTACCATTTATTTACAACAGTCCGGCCCAATCGATCTAAATATAAATATTCTTTAATATCAAACTACACATTAATTACAGCGATGCTTTGATAATTACAGTCTTAAGAGATCCATAATTAATGTTAGTTTTATATCTATCAAGTAGCTTGGCTAAAATATAATGTTACAAATAACTCCACTAAATTCCTTACTAAATCTTCGAGTAAATAACCATTTCTTTTACTATCGATCATCTTACCGAATTCGCTAATACTTGTCCGTAATCCCTCGAAGCGTCAGTAATACAGCTAGTAGTTAAATAAGCCAGACAACGAGGTTAAGAGCGTGGTATTAGTGAACCCGGATAATTGCGTGCGGCACCCCTAGCTGGCTTTACATCAATTACGATACTTTTTACACCCCTTGTTGTGCTAATTTGGTGCACAATTAGAAATGTATGTAGTTATATACTATCCAACTAGTATTTGGTCACAATATTTGGTTGGTTGTCGAGATGGACGTAGCTGGAATGAGTTAAGGTCACCTGTGTAAGGATAAGTTATTCAGTAACAATTTTGATCACAATTTCTGACTGGTTACTAAGAAGGATTAGGATAGGAAGTCATCGTATTGGGTTTAGGTCAATAGGACTTTGGATTCTTGCGGGGTAAATATGACTCACATAATTATGCTTTTAAAAGTAATATGCCGTTCTCACTATGAGGTTTCGATGTTTAAAAGAAGAAATTTAGCTTAGGATGTTAATTATTCAATGAATAATCGTTTTCAGAGTTGTTATCATTTAATAATAGGGATCTGCATACTTGAAAAGTCAAAAGTTATGTTAGTTATTAATCAAAAATAATTAATTTCTGTCGTGTCTTCAACAATGCGCATAAATAACGTGAAATGAGACGGAACTATTAAACTATCAATAATACCCACAAAATCTATTCCAAAATTCTGCCAACTACTTGTATACTGGGTATCTTAAGACTGCTACCGAAAACGAAGCTGGGTGGTAGTTTTAGTGACTTCAGATACAATACAACAAAATTGTGTGCAAAAAATTGCGACGATTTTTTTTGTTATTTTTTTTTTCAATCGTCGTATTAGATTGGTAAATACATAGTTTTTTCTGAATAATAGTTTACACCCTTTTATTTTTAAACACGGTATGGTACGCAAGGCTATAAATTATTATTTTAGCAAAAACTATGGATTTACCACCCAAACTCGACTATATTTAAAAATTAATAAAAAAAAATTGTCGCATTTCTTTGCGAAATATTTAGTTACATTGTGTTTGTAGTCACTAAAACTACCACCCGGCTTCGTTTTCGGTAGCAGTCTTGATATACCCGGTATTTCCTACGTATTACTTTATTTTCGCAATATATTCAAGGAATTCCAACATAATAAAGTAATACGAGAAACCGTCACGCACTTCCGACCGGCCCTATTAGTTCCCGATCCACCCCATTAGATATTCTTACAGTTTCCACAAACTTTTATTTACCACCAACTTCTACTACTTCAAGTGAAATCCACCGCTATTCCGTAAGCCTTAAGAGCTTGAGTATGAAATACAATAGAATGAGAATATTTATTTGTCTCGACTTATTTAGTGTCGTATGACATTGACCCGAGATGGGGACAGATGAGTCACTGGTTCGAGGAAAATGGGGAAGATTACGCCATGATGTTGGAAAACTAGCGGATTGCTCACCTAAGCTTAATTAACCTACCTAAAATGCAGTTTCGGAATACTTTTTATATTCGTACATGGTACAGCTAGTTATTTTATTTACTATATAGAGTACAAATAGCGGTCGTATTGCTCGAGACAGTCTCTTACCGACTATCACGGGATGGTCATAAGAGAAGGAAAATAAAGAGAGGGCAACCTAAAGTGTCCTTTAGGATAAAGCTTGAATGATAGAAATAGGAAATAATGAATACCGATGTATAGCTACACCACAATGTCTATTCCTTCTCCCGCCAAATAGGCCAAATATTTAAACTGTTAAATGTTTGGTTGTGTTCTGGTTTAAAGGACACTATATTCAATGTAATTACTAGACATATTTAACTTAACATATTATGTCTCAGGATGGCGAGTGCAGTTTGGTTTTGGTACTCTCTATGAGCGGTCGTATCGCTTACCGTCAGGCAAATTTCATGGTGATCTCGCCATTGTCACCACAATGTCCAAAGACTCCCGGTAATATGTTCTTGAATACTGATTTTATACGAGGGACTTTTATTTATCTTCTATCACCCATGTATAATAAGCAGCACTTACCATTCCTAACTATCAACAGCACAGTTGACACTTATCGACTGGTTCTCTAAACACCAATAAATTTACAAAAACATTTTAAACTGCAATATTGCAATACACTTTGAAAGTATACAGGGAGCCGTATCAAGAGTAACGCGAGAAGCTTCAGCAGGAAAGCCATACAAACTCCTCAGCCATTTTAAAGAACAGCTACTACAAACAATTTACTGTGAAGTATTTCAACGACCAGCCAAGTTGTTCAGAACCTTGCCAGCCGTTAAAGTATCGCATTTGCATCACAAAGGGAAATATAAAAACAGCTATTGGTAATGTGAGTGCAGTGGCATTTGCCCCTAACAGGAACTGTAAGAATGGTAAATTAATATTGTGTAATGGAAATACATCGGTATGTAATTTGAAATGTTCATATCACTTCTGCTGAACAAGCTAACTAAGCAATTATAATTCTAGTATAACCTAGGCAAAGTATACACTATATTACATATAATATAATAGATAACACTGGATAATTGGTCATAAGATCGGGCGAAGTGGAGAAAAATTAACAGGAATGCGGAATGCACCGACCGTAGAAGAAGAAGTGGATAATTTGTCAGCCAATATTGCCACTTTTATTGATTTTAATGTGTAAGATTTTTTTAAACATATTCTTACTTTTACGTAACGTCAATGTTTAATTTTCGATCTTATCAACTATTCAACCGGCGCGACGCTTAGAGATATTTTCCAAGTTCAACCAATCATAACAAGAAGAGATCAAACGATTCACGATTCAATAAAAGACTAAAATTCTACTTCATTTTTGAAATGAATCGATAAGTACTCCACGTAGCTCTTCATGATTGTACCAATATACATTTAGACTACAATTTTAAGTTTAGCCTGTAGAGCAGTGTACGGCAATTCCTGATATTTGAATTAGAAATTCCAATTTCAATTACACAAAAAATATATTATTATGCATTTTATTCTCAAGTGTATTAGAGTACACTCAATGAACAGCATAATAAAAATCGATTAACAAATTTGCGTCTCACCGCTCAGTATAATAGAGCAGGCCCTGCACTACGACAAAATAACCCACAAATGATTGCAATTATGCAGTCTCACTAGACTTATTACATCAATAGAGGGGCTCGAGATGGACCCGGCGGGGAGGCTAGCAACAATTGAATTGTAAGACCTATAATATGCGATACACACGTGCTCATTGCGGAGTCAATTTTATTAACCGACTTCAAAGAAGGAGGAGGTTTTCAATTAGACTGTATGTTGCTTTTTTTAGGTTTGTTACCTCGTTTCTCTGTACGTGTGTGAACCGATTTCGATGATTCTTTCTTTGATTGAAAGCTGGTGCTTGTCGTTTGGTCCCATAAAAATATGATGAAAACTCTGATGAATATCTTCGGACTGTGATGACCAGTGATTTCTTTTTCATTGGAAAAGAAGTATTAATAGGTTGATCCCAGGAAACACAACATTCAGATCTGATTATCATGTTCGGACCTGGAGAGTAGAACTCCTGTCAAAATTTACATAGGATTTTCAACGGTTCTTTTTGCATGGGTTCAGTATAAACGCTAGGCTACAGTGGTTGAGGGAAAAAGGGGCTAGGCGCGAAGGGGGGGGGGGGGCGTAGAAAAAAATAATAAACATGTCACATGTATGTAGAATATTCCAATATCTTTGGCAGCTTTTAGCCATTTTAGCGATTTCATTGTCATTGGAAACAACATATTCCTTGTGCGACCAAATCTTCTTCATTTAAATGCCTATCAACACTAAAAAGATAAAATTACTAAATTTTTAATAAAAAAAAACCGACTTCAAAACAAAAATCCACTAAAAACCAAAACCAAAAAATAATAAAATAATAACTACCACCTCAAAGCAAAAAAAAAATATTTATTTCATGGAACTCGTGCATGTTGATTATTGCTTAATGACTTGACTAGTCCAACAAATCAAAATATTGCGTAAATTGAAGTCGGTTTTTATTTTTTTGAATGCATATTGATGTAAAGAATTTTATGCTTATAAATTATTGACTAATAAAGCTCAATAATGTACGTTATTCAAAGCATTTTAAGTAATTGCTTCTACTTTCACTATTTCAAACAAAATCCTAAACTCGATACAATTAATCATAGTGCTGATTTAACGTAAAGTCAATACAAATACATACACATACATACGTAAACATCACATCTTGTCCAAAAGGGGTAGGCAGAGGTGCCACAACACCCGCATTTCGCCTTGTATGTCCACGATGTGATAATAGTAATAGAGTGAGAAAATAGTTAAATATTCAAATCGCTTAAATAAAACGATTGACAAAAACAGCATTGAATTTTAAGAGTTATTAAAAATCGATTTGTGTCCAAAAATATTTCCCTAACGTGCTCACTTCAAACAGCCAATCATAAAGTTATATGACTAATCTTTTCGCGATATAGTTAAATATTCATATTATGCACATCTCTGTGTAGTAGATCTGGCAGATAGATAAGACTATGTATTCCAACATATTTGTTGGCCAGCCACTACAGCAGTGTGCCCCATTCAAGTTTCGGGCACAGATGGCCGTCCAGATTTGTGGCTCATAGTGAAATCCTATTTGGTTGCAAAGAACCTCTGTGGTCGGCGAAATGTGAAAACAGCCCTAGCGTTAACATTAATAAATAATTTATGTCGCTCTCCGCTGTTTACAGGTTAGCTCGAGACGCCTTGCTTTGAATGTTATGTTAAGTGTATGGAAGATTTATTTTATGGCCGTAACACTTATAAGAGATTATTGTGTATACAAATATTAATATATTGTTTTAAGAAAACAGTTGCTTCACTCTTTCAGATATTTTAGGGATGGCTTGATTCTGATATTAGAACTGATTCTAATCACTATTAATATTTCCGTTTACTCTCCATCAGCCCTTGTTGGTCAATTAGAACCTACGACACTATTTATTTCGTTCGCTATATTGTTTATTTAAGAAAATGTGCTAGACGCCCACCCAGTCACGCAAATATCACCATATATTTGTCCAAACTTCCAACAGACGAGGAGTAATCTATTACTCATTAGATTCCTCCATTTACATTAAATACCCCAAATATTCACAGCCCCCTTCTTTTTAACGTGTACATTACCCATAATCAGGCGCCAACGTCTCTCCACCCAATGTAGCGTGGCAATACCCCTAACAAAAATGTCATGAAATTATTATCAACTGTAGAACGACTCGGCGCGACTAGCACGTGCGGCGGCACGCGTCACGGCTAACACGATCCAGTGACGCGACGTGACGTGATGACGTGTCAAAGAGTCACGTCAAATGGAATGCGATTTGAAATGATACAGTTTCAGTATTGAGGATAGAGGATTATTATACGCAGTTGTAGTTTGGTCGATAAGTTTTTATGATAAGTGTGATGTTACTTTTAACTCTTTTAATATCTTTTTCGGATTATATTGATTAGGAAATATGACTATTTGATTGTAGTATAAACACACTGCCTTTGACATAAGTAATATAATAGTTAATTTCAGGTCACAGTTAATTTCCTTAAGAAAACTAATATAATCAAAATTGGTATAACACAGGCGTGTTTCCATAGCCAACTAATTATTCCCAATTGATTCTGTAACGATAGTTTACAAAATAAAAAAAAATATCGTCGTGTTGAAAAGAAAACAATGCGCGATAACAGGTCAACTCCAAAGGTAATATGCGGAAAACTGTTGTTTTGACTTGTTCCACTAACAAAATTTAACCAAAACACGAAAATATTTCTAGTATTTAACAAGTACACGCATCTAACACTCACAGCAATCGTGTATTTTAATATAATAAACCCTTTTTACCGAGCAAATCATTTTTCTTGAATTATTGGTCTGCAGTGACGAAATGTCAACATTGGTTAAAGCTTAAGACACGGAACTCCGCCGGTATGAATATATGTCGTAATAATATAAATGGTATTCTCAACGTTTTCTATAGCATGACTGGACCATTCTTGGTCTACTGCCTATAATTATCTATAGAATATAATTCTAATATCTTGCTTCAATATTGTGGCTATGATCATTACGAAGATAATTCAGTTACGCAACTTCACATTTGCGAATATGAATAGTAAATGTAAATCCAATATTGTTAAAGAAGTAATACCACGCCATTTTACGCTACTCCACAAAACCTTTTTTATGGAATATATTTTTTTTTTCACTTATTTCCTTTTATTTATTTTTTTTATTTTTGTTGTAACTGTGGGTTTTAAGTATAGAGTTATTCTTATTATTACTAAATCCATTTTTTTCATTACAATTATTATGTAACTTGCCAACAAGCTTTATAAATAGGGATAAAAATAGAAAGACAACCATAAAATCTTCATAAAACTCAAGCCGCAAAATAAAGTCACAAAATGCACTAGTCAGAATTCAGAAATCTTCACGTCAATAAAACGGCGTGCATTTTGGCACAATCAAATCTGTCACATGAACTGGGAACACGTGACCCGCTGATTCAGTCACTCAAGCGAACTACGAACGAGCTCACCATTCGCGTCACGTGACACACCACTCCCAATTTGTGCAAGCGTTCTATTATCATGCTTTTTTGAATATTAAAAACGTGCTCCATTGAAATAAATGCTTTCATGCAAACATCAAGTGGGTGTACAATAATGCAATCACCGGAGTGTGAACGAGTTGAATTAAGAACTGTAATGGCAATTGTGCAGTCTTCGCTAGGTTCATGTGAAGGCAATTTAATGCAATGCACGACAAAGATAAATAATAAAATGTGTTAATATTTTATTATTTTTAATCATGTATGAATTACACGTACCTGATACTAGAAAAAATACCTTTTTTATAAGATCAGGATAAGACATACAACATCAAACCTATGTATAATATTTAAACTTTCGTACACAAAAAACCCGAAGCCAATTTAAAACTTTGTAATTGTTGACATCCGGAGACAAGCGTACGTTTCATACCGCATCGTAAACCAAATTGAGTGCAGTCTTCGTGGAGCCGAACACTCTAAGCTCTTTTGATACTATAGCCAGGCAAATATCTATTTTCCCGGCCAAATGGTATCTCGAAATTTACTTAGAATTATACGTGCGACTTGCAACACGGCGCTCGCATCACGCCGGCGATAACACTTGCTAATATAACTATAATGATATATGGAGATGGGGCCGCAGTAGGGGCGATTAGTAAATCAGTGACAGAGGTTAACAAACAACTGTTACCTATTTTTGTCTAGACGTGTTATTATTACAAATCTTTATGGAGATGAAATGAAATTTTATAAAGTTGAACAAAGGAGATTTTTTTTGTTTTGTCCTCCAATTTTAATGCAACATCTCTGTTGATTGTGACTCTTCGCGAAAATTGGTGCTTGACTTCCTTCAGTTAAGAATTTACTGTCCAAAAATGTTTTCATTAAATAACGAACCGTCAATCACATTCATGATATTACTTCATTTTTTTTATTTTTTATTTTCAACATTATTAGTAATTTCTCTGGTGCTCTAGAGTACTACTACACATCAACAGTCTCGGTGTACTTGCCCAGTTTAGATCATATTTTCACTAATATCTCAATAAGATCTACATTGCACAATATACATACATATAAATGAACTTACCTTATGTATCCCTCCCTTTGAAATGCGTCTGGCTAGTGGCACCACGCCCTTGATTTTCACTTTTGCATCACTATTTATTTTCTTTTGATTAGTTTCTGAAGAATGTTCATGCAGGAATGTAGCTAATTCATCAGTAGTCATATTATTTTCGCCCCCCCCCATCTAAGGGCCAAGTGCCGTGTAAATGGCTTATTATAGGAAGAAGGTTTTCAGCAATATTGACGAATATTTTTAATATAATATTTTGAAACATTCGGGTAGTTTTTTATACAATGTTACAAGGCTAGACATAACAATATTATTTTAGCCGTATTTTAATACTATAAATAGTTTACGGCCCATTGCTAGCTGGTTCTTAACTCTGGCATTTAAAAAATATACCATATAAAAGGGACGAAAAGTAATAATAAATATTAATAATAAGCACTTTATTTATAGTACCACATAGTAAAATTAAATTATTGAAAGGAGATTAATTGTAAGCTAAAACTTAAATGCTAAAGTACCACATTCTTAAAGTAGAACCACTATTTAATGTGTCGTACTGTTTTGATTACTGTTTTAAAGATTCCATTATTTATTTCATCTTATTTGTCTCAGTTGTAGATTAACAACTATATAATAATTAAACAAAAATATAGCAGCTTACAACCAATAGTCTCAACAACATTATAATTTAAATACTAACCCAAAATTAATCACACAAGCAAAATTAAATGTTTACAGTACAATCGATACAAACAATTAATTTACGTACAAATTACAATTACAAACCATACAGGTAAGGAACAGTAGCGCAAACTGAAATATCTTGCATCGTAATTAGTGCATAGATTGAGATTTGCGTTGGAGATAGCAGTGTATTTGCATGCACTGGCAATGAATTCACGCGGGTGGTGCATTGGAATAAACCATTGGTACTCAAAGTTGTGGTATCGAGCCCCGGTGGTCAATGATAACCCATAAGATATCTGTAAAAGCATTTTTTTATTCTCACTGTCTCTAATATCTGAATTCCGTCTCTCCTTCAAAGACTTCTATTTCGTTTTCGAAAGCAATCTGCATTAGCGACTTTTTTTCAAACCTTACCTAAGTCATCTGAAAATATAGTTATATTCATATTTTATTTTTTTGATTTTCTAAACTTTTATGGTGTAAATAAAATATTTTAAGTACTGAATACACATGCAATATTTATAATCAAGCAAATGAGGAGAGCTATCCCACAAAAAAAACTGAAAGGTTCTGTGATAAAGTTTGGGTATCATCCCTGAACTAGATCGCTGATTAGCAAAAAGCGTGGTTCGCCGACTCGTTCCACGGCAATGTTTGTATGCGTGTGTTTGTTGTTGCTGTCTGTTGGGATTGAACGTGATTGCGGGCAGATCCCCCCCCACCCCCCCCCGATCTCATTGTAACAACGGTTTGCTATTCGCCGTTGGGTAAGTTAAGTCATATTAATGATTGCGTTATTTCATATTTCAAAAATTTGGTTTTCGTTCCTGTTGTTCTTTTGTCTTGTACTGTCGATCTGCTAACTCATACTTGGTAGCGTGGTAGCTTAAGACGTTAATCCCAACAGGCCCATTAAAAATAAACTCGTGCCGTGCAATAAAACGTATATGAACTGATTTTATACTATTGCTCTTGCAACTTTATTTTCTACCGCATGTTTTTGTAAAATAAATAAAATATGATGATGTCTTAAGTTACATCAAAATGATAATCATCCTCTCGCGAAGCGTTTTTTATTCCTTTTAATTTACTTATTAAATATACATGACCCGTGTCTAATTTGACTTTGAATTTATTATTAGGATAGCTTTTACTTTTATAAGATATGAGTGTATGCCTTTGCATTTGGAATACCAAAGTCTATTAAACCCAACAATTAACCAATTAAGATTAACAGGTAACATAAAATTCACCACAAATCTTTGCTGCCTTCGCGATTCAATATGTATCAAAAGTTATCACACTGTTTCACAACAACATTGCGTCCCGTCATCGTATTCGTTTGCAGGCATGTTAACTGACGGATTGTGTTGTCAATTATCATGGCAAACTAATCTGTTGTGTCCCAGTTAGGTGAATATGGGTGATTGTCAGGGCTCCCGCTGTTGCTCGCTGATCAATAATACTACAAACAATATGAACTGGAAACCAAACATGTTGTGTGAAAGGATTAGGCTTCATTTCAATTAATGCAATCAAACAGTTCGCCGGTCGGTTTGGAAATGAAGGATTAATGTACTATTGTTGAGAGCATAATATTGTTTAAGCGTATTTGATTGTTCATTGTTTTCTACCATTGGAAAGTTTGTCATTTGTAGTCACACTATAGACGTGTCTACTCTGCTATGACTTTGTCAACTCGCCATGTTGTCTCTACCGGAGATGAAATTAACTCAAAATGACAACGTTTCTTATGGTTTCGGTTGTACTGCATTAGTATTCGCAAAAGCAACCTACACTTTCTCTTTGTTATATACATAGATAAATTTTTACATATTACAGATATAAATAAATCTCGTTGCTATTTACAAAATTGAGGACATTGGTACACCGAAATATTAGCAGGTACAAAATATCCTGGCGTTTGCTATGCACATTGTACTGTCTGAGAAATTATACACTTAAAGTAGTCCTGATGCTTCAGCTTAAATCAGAAAGATACATTCCTTCATTAGGTACATCAAATATAATTAACGTGACCATACGTCCCGCTTTAGGTGGGACAGTCCCGCTTTCAGGAAGTCTGCCCCAGTGTCCCCAGCAAGGCGGACAACGTCCCGCAAACAAACTAAACAATAATTTAAAATGTATTTATCGCTCAGAATGCTTTACCGAACTACTTCTGAAAACCGTGGAGTCGAATTATACTAACACTTTTGTAAAAACATCTTGACATAATAAACTTTTCACACATTATTGAGTACGTTATGTATCCGCCTGAAAGTAACGCGCCTATCGAAAGAGTTTTTTTCTCACATTATTAAAATATGGACAAGTGATAAAACACAGGTGACTGTCGCCTGAAAGTTATTTTGATTAGGAAAATAATGTAAGTAAATCATATACTTTCACACATTTAAAAACCAAAACCGATGGTTTGAAACAATTTGTTCAGCGGACAAATACAAAAATACGATTTTGATTATATTTTATGTTATTCAATCGTCTATTATAAAAACTTGTAAAACACTAAAAACTTTACTATTATTAATACTTAATTCC